>ML268237.1:818-47079 GCA_005239495.1 Nicotiana undulata | reverse complement strand
TGTCCAACCTCTTCTGCTTTTTCTAAACGAATAAAAATAACATTTCTCATGATGTCTAGTAACAGTCAAATTTAACCTATAAAAATATATGTGCTCAAGTTTAACCAGCTGTTGGGTTGGGGAGGGGCATAAGTGACGGAGCCAGAATTTTTGTAACGTGTGCCAAAATATATTAAAGTAAACATACCATAAAATTACACAGAGGGTTTACTCAGTGCGCACAAAGTGCTCACAACAGAGTGCTCACGCGAAGGGCAGAAGTTGTAACAAAGATTGTATCGGCTGCTAGTTTCCACTGATTAAAATGTTGAATGGGTCTGAATACATCAGCAGCAGTGGGTAATGGTAATAATAAGCGATGAAATATAATTGAGTTGCTTTCCCCATTAGTAGAAATGGGTTACATCCACAGAACTAATTGGTTGTTCGCCGTTTGCACGACAAAATTCTATTGGACATTAGCTTCAGCGGTGACTACACGTGGGATCATCTTCTGCTCGAATATATATGAACCTGACAATCATAGTATTGGTGGAGAAGATTTTACTACAATGGGTTTGCTGTTAGCATACAATTTCCCAAACAAAAGCCAGGCCATTCCCTTTGTTTTTGCTTTCAACTTTTTCTCATGCTTATGGCTCTTCTTTTCGTATTCAAAGAAAAGCACATTTGATCGTAGTGTCCCACCTCTTCTGCTTTGTCTAAACGAATAAAAATAACATTTCTCATGATGTCTAGTAACTGTCAAATTTAACCAATAAATATATATGTGCTCAAGTTTAACCAGTTGTTGGGTTGGGGAGGGGAGGGGCATAAGTGACGGAGCCAGAATTTTTGTAACGTGTGTCAAAATATATAAAAGTAAACATACCAGAAAATTATACGGAGGGTTACTGAGTGCGGACAAAGTGCTCACAATAGAGTGCTTACGCGAAAGGCAGAAGTTGTAACAAAGATTGTATCGGCTGCGAGTTTCCACTGATTAAAATGTTGAATGGTCTGAATACATCACCAACAGTAGGAAAGGGTAATAATACGCGATGAAATATAATTGAGTTGCTTTCCCCATTAGTGGAAATGGGTTGCATCCACATAACTAATTGGCTCTTCGCCGTTTGCACGACAAAATTTTATTGGACATTAGCTTCAGAGGTGACTGCACGTGGGATCATCTTCTGCTCGAATATATATGAACCTGACAATCATAGTATTGGTGGAGAAGATTTTACTACAATAGGTTTGTTGTTAGCATACAATTTCCCAAATAAAAGCCAGGCCATTCACTTTGCTTTTGCTTTCAACTTTTTCTCATGCTTATGGCTCTTCTTTTCGTATTAAAAGAAAAGCACATTTGATCCTACTGTCCAACCTCTTCTGCTTTTTCTAAACGAATAAAAATAACATTTCTCATGATGTCTAGTAACTGTCAAATTTAACCTATAAAAATATATGTGCTCAAGTTTAACCAACTGTTTGGTTGGGGAGGGGAGGGGCATAAGTGACGGAGCCAGAATTTTTGTAACGTGTGTCAAAATATATAAAAGTAAACATACCAGTAAGGGGATTCAGTATATTATATATATATATATATATAAAATCTATTTTTTTACTTAGCTACACAGTGTAATTTTCCCTCGAGAGGGTGTAATTTGACCCCTTCCTATAAGGTGACTCCGCCACTGGGGGCATATATTCATTGACGTTTAATTTAAATATGATCCAAGTTAGTCCATCTTAAAGACACCAAAAAATGCAACATAAAACTTTTTGGATTTGGTTGGTTAAATGTAGTCATATTAAAAAGAAAAAGGGTTTTTCCTGTGTGTGTGATTTGATTTAGTAATTAACATTGATGAAAAAAAATATATAGCTAAATAAAAATTGAGTTTAAGTTTGGCAAGGTTAAGTTCTACTATTATTTAGCTCATATTGACAAGCTCATCTTAGTTCAAAATTCAACTTATTTTAACCGTCCAATTATGTCATTATATACGGTTAAAATCAAGGATGTCCGATTTTATAGGCTCGAGGGACTACCTCGAGACTAAGCTCATGATGAAGCAGCTCGAGCTCGAAGACACGGAGACCGAAGGATCAAGATCGAGCATTACAAACATCGATAAACGGAATAGCGAGATACCCGCGATCGACCATAGATCTCGGAGGGAATCTCGGGAGTGACAGAATCGCTAACGGTTATTGACATCAATCATAGATTTTATTTGCGAAATTAGAGTTGTACCTTATTTAGGATTCCTCTACTATATATAGAGGAACCTTGTTCATTTGTAACAAAGATATACACTTACTGAGTAATAACAATACGCTGCTCTTTACTTGCTTACATTTTGTATACGGTTAAAATCGAAGATGTCCGATTTTATGGGCTCGAGGGACTACCTCGAGACTACGCTTATGATGAAACAAGATCGAGCCATGGAGACCGAAATATCGGTATCAGGCATGACAAACATCGAGCAACGAAATAGCGAGATACCCGCGATTGACCATAGATCTCGGCGGGAATCTCGGGAGTGATAGAACTGCTAACGGTTATTAACATCAGTCATGGATTTTATTTTCGAAATTAGAGTTTTACCTTATTTAGGATTCCTATACTATATAAAGAGGAACTCTGTTCATTTGTAGCAATCATATACACTTACTGAGAAATAACAATACCCTGCTCTTTACTTGCATACATTTTACTACTGTTCTTATTATTTTTAACACTTGATCTCGAGCTCGTTCCGAATCGAGGTCGATATATTGCTGCAATACTGGTTTGATTTATATTTACTGTTCAATTCATTTATTTAATATGCTATTTATCAATTAGTATTGAATCAGATCACATATTCTTAAAACCACATTACAAGTTTAATTATTACTCGTATTTCGAGGTAAACAGATTGGCGCCCAACGTGGGACTAAGGATAATAGTGATTGTTTAGTGCTAATTCTGGTAAAACACATTATTTTACACTTGTTCTATTCAAGAATTTTTGTTTTCAGGTTGAATCGTGTCTAACTCATAAAACACGTCTACACACGGCGACAACGACCTCGGACTCCATGGAGAAAATGAGAATGTTATCGCTCCAGGAATCGAGGTGCCACAGGCTGACCTCGGAGGAACACCTCCCGTCAACTCGGTTGATGTCAGTTCTCATGTTGCTTTGAATGCGGATTTAGGCGCAGACCCCGAAGGAAGTGTATGCAGAGAGGGTCGAACTGACGGTCGAGGTACACAGGGCAGAGGAGACGAAGAAGTTAGTCTCCAAGTAATATTTGAAATGCTTAAAGCTCAACAAAACGCCATTGCTCAGGGTCGAATAGGACATTACTCGCCGTACCGATCCAGTGCTTGAAAGATCGGGTGATAACATTTCGAAAACCGATCCTGCTACAATGAGGACGCTCGAGGAGCTCACTAAGAGAATAGAATTGGGAGAAAAGAAAATCGAGGCCAACGACAAAAAGGTGGAAACTTACAACCCCCGAGTTGACCAGATACCAGGGGCACCACCAATCTTAAAAGGAATGGATTCCAAGAAGTTTGTACAAAAACCATTCCCTCCGAGTGCGTCTCCGAAGCCCATCACAAAGAAGTTCTGTATGCCCAATATACCTAAATACAACGGGACCTCTGTCCTAAATGAGCACGTTACTTCTTACACGTGCGCCATAAAAGGAAATGATTTGGAGGATGACGAAATCGAGTCTGTATTGCTGAAGAAGTTCGGAGAGACCCTGTCGAAGGGAGATATGATTTGGTATCACAACTTGCCACCGAATTCTATCGATTCATTCGCCACAGGATTCATTCTCAAAGGCACACGCTAGGGCCATAAAGGTTGCAACAAGAAAATCAGACCTCTTCAAAGTGAAGCAGAGGGATAACGAGATACTAAGGGAGTTCGTATCTCGATTCCAAATGGATCGCATGGAGTTACCACCATTTACTTATGATTGGGTTGTTCAGGCTTTCACCCAAGGACTAATAAACAGAGTTCGATAGCATCACGCCAGTTGAAACAGAATTTGATTGAGTACTCAACTATGACTTGGACAGATATTCAAAACCGATATCAATCGAAGATCAGGGTCGAGGATGACTAATTGGGAGCCCCCTCAGGTTCACTACATCCAAACGGGTTGACAGGTAAAAATCAGAGAGATGGTGATAAAGAATCAAGGCCGAATAAAGACCGGTACCAACCATATGTTAAAATTGAAGGAATAACGGTCCGGGACGCAACTCAACCCGGAACGATCAAAGGAGTGATCAAGGGCAAAATTCTCGGGGACTTATGAGTAAAAATAGCTTCGACAAATATGCAAATCCCACAGAAGCACCTCGGCTATCGGAGTACAATTTCAGCAACGATGCATCAGAGATTGTATCGTCTATCGGAAGAATCAAAGTTACTAGGTGGCCTAGACCTACAAATCGATCCTTCTCAAAGGAACCCAAATTTAATGTGTAAGTATCATGGCGCACATGGACATAGGATAGAAGACTGTAGGCAGCTGAAGGAGGAGGTAGCTCGATTATTCGACGATGGCTATCTTCGAGAGTCTTTAGTGATTGAGCTAAAAATCACTTCTGAGAAAGAGACACCAACAGAAAGAACGAGCAAGAAGAACCTCGTTCACTTGATCGTCGGCGGGGTCGACGTCCCACAAGGGCCTATATTCAAACGCACTAAGTTGTCGATCACTAGAGAGAAACGGACTCGAGACTATGTGCCCAAAGGCACTTTATCGTTCAATGACGATAAAAACTAATCCAAGAACATCTTTTTTTATAAAAAAAGTTGGCAAATTTTAAACTACAACTAAAATCAAATCCAAACGGCCAGGTTGCCCAAACAACTCTTGGGCCAACTTATAGATTAATGGACAACAACATTGTGGACAATCTCATGGCTAGGCCCGATCTATCACCTTTACAACTTTATTTCTCACAACGTCTAGCAAAAACTGAATATTGGTTAAATTATTTCTGAGAAATCATGTTAAACTGTGTTAGTATTAGGATACATAAATGAATGAAATAAAATAACAAATTGTTTTGAAGTTACATAATAAAAGCTAGTAATATAAGAGTGTATACTGTTGAAATCGGGGCCACCCGATTTTACTATTTGATCGAGACTGGAACGTTGCATCGAAGGTCAGCTTCGACCAAATAATGGAGTTGAGGCATTGAGTTCGAGATCGAAGTCTCTTTTGAGATCGAGGTTGTATCAATCGAGGCCAAGGGAGAAAGACTCTGAGTAACGTCGGGAATAGGTTAGTAATGAAAGAGCGAGATATCCGTGATTGGTCAAGGATCATGACGTAAATCCCGGAACGGATCAAATCAGAAGCGGTTAATTAGCTAATTATACGATTTTCTTCTGTAATTAGGATTATACCATAAGTAGAATTCCTCTACTGTATAAAGAGGAGTTCTAATCATTTGTAAGCATCATCATTCACAGAGATAAATGCAATACAACTATCTTTCTTACTTGTGTTATTGTTCATCAGTTTATTCCATCTCTTACTGTTCTTGCACTATCAGTTCAAGGATATCTTGACTCGAGGCTGAAGTTCTATTTGAACGCTGGTTTGATATATTTATAGTTTAATTATGTCATTTTACTTTCATATTTATCAATTGGTGTTGAGCAAAATCACATATCCATAAAACCACAGTATAAGTTTAATTGTTATCCAAATTTTAAGGTAAACAGTTTGGCATCCACCGTAGGGATAAGGATAATAGTGATTGTTCAATATTGATTCCGATAACACACACTATTTTACGCTTGTTCTTGTCAGTATTTTTGTTTTCAGGATAAAACATGTCAAACTCACAAACAGGATCCACACATGGTGATAATGGCCTCGGATTTCACGGGGGAAACGACAATGTAATTGCTCCAGGAGTCGAGGTCCCTCAGGCTGATCTCGAGGGACACCAATTGCCAATCCAGTCGACGTCAGTTCACATATCGCCTTAGATGCAAATTTGGGCACAGATCCCGAAGGGAGCGTAAGCAGAGAAGGCCGATCTGGTAATCGAGGTACGTAGGGTGGAGGAGACGGAGGAGTCACCCTCCAAGTGATATTCGATATGCTATAAGCTCAACAGGACGTTATTGCACAACTACAAAATCAACATCGAACGTCGAGTAGGGTCGAACCGGACGTCGCCCGCCAAATCAAATGCTAGTGAACCGGAGACTGACCCCACCATAATGAAGATGCTCGAGGAGATCAACAAATGAATTGAATCAGGAGAGAAGAAAATTGAGGCAAATGATAAGAAAGTAGAAACGTACAACTCCCGGGTTGATCAAATACCGGGGGCACTGCCAATTTTAAAAAGAATGAATTCGAAGAAGTTTGTACAGAAGCCGTTTCCCCCGAGCGCGGCTCCAAAGCCCATACCGAAGAAATTCTGTATGCCAAAAATCCCTAAGTACAATGGGACCACCGATCCCAACGAGCATGTCACCTCCTATACGTGCGCCATCAAAATAAATGATTTGGAAGATGATGAGATCGAATCTTTTCTACTGAAGAAATTTGGAGAAACTCTATCAAAGGGAGCAATGATCTGGTACCGCAATCGACCGCCAAATTCTATCGGCTCATTCGCCATGCTTGCAGATTCTTTCGTAAAAGCACATGTCGGGGCAATAAAGGTTGCGACAAGGAAATCAGACCTTTTCAAAGTAAAACAAAAGGATAACGAAATTCCAAGGGAGTTCGTATCATAATTTCAAATGGAACGCATGGAGCTACCACTGGTCATAGATGATTGGGTTGTTCAAACCTTTACTCAGGGGTTGAACGAACAGAGTTTGATAGCATCACGTCAACTGAAGCAAAATCTAATTGAATATCCGGTGATGACCTGGGTCGATGTACATAATCGGTATCCGTCGAAGATCAGAGTCGAGGATGATTAATTGGGAACCCTTTTCGGTTCCGTATATCCGAGCAATCCCGTAGGTAGAAACCAGAGAGATATCGATAGGGAACCTCGGTCGAACAGAGACCGCAGAAGCGGCGGCCCCTGGCGCAATCCTATCCGAAATGATCAAAGGGGCGATCGAGGACAGAGTTCTCGGGGACTCATGAGCAAAAGTGTTTTTGATAAGCATGCCGATCCCACAGAGGCACTACGATTATCGGAGTATAACTTATGTTGACGCATCAGGTATTGTGTCGACAATTGGAAGAATCAAAGATACTAGGTTGCCCAAGCCCATACAAATTGATCCTTCCCAAAGAAATCCCAATCTAATGTGCAAGTATCACGGCACACATGGCCACAGAACCAAGGATCGTAGACAACTGAGGGAGGAGGTAGCTCGTATGTTCAACGAGGGCCACCTTCAAGAGTTCTTAAGTGATCGAGCCAAAAACCATTTCAGAGAAAGGGACGCCAACAGGAAACACGAACAGGAAGATCCACAACATGTGATTCATATGATCATCAGTGGGGTCGATATTCCACAAGGGTCCGTGTTCAAACGCACTAAAGTATCAATTACTAGGGAAAAACGGACCCGAGATTATGTGCCAGAAGGCACCATATCATTCAACGACGAGGAAGAAAAAGGAATCTCTCAACCCCACAATGACGATATGGTAATTTATATATTTATGAATAATATTCAAGCTAAGCGTGTTTTAATCGATCCAGGTAGCTCAGAAAATATCATCCGATCGAGGGTCGTGGAGCAGCTCGGCCTGCAAGATCAAATCGTATCGGTAGCTCGGGTCCTGAATAGTTTCAACATGGCCAGCAAAACAACTAAAAGAGAAATCATTTTACCGATGAACGTAGCTGGAACTATTCAAGAAACCAAGTTCCATGTAATCGAAGGCAACATGAGGTACAACGCCTTGCTCAGAAGGCCTTGGATTCACAATATGAAGGTAGTCCTTTCAACCCTTCACCAAATGTTAATATTCCCAACACCCGACGGAGTGAAAACGGTGTATGGGGAACAACATGTGGCAAAGGAAATATTTGCGGTCGATGAGGTAATATCGATATCGGCGCTTTCGTCAAAGGGATCGGAGGTCAAAGGAAAATAGGAGGCCAAATAACAACCACATCCACCAGCCTCGACTCAGTCGAAAAAGCTGTGAACGGAAGAAGACAACGATTACTGGATCCCTCGATCCTTCATTATCCCCAAAGATTCTGACGCTACCAAATTAACATTCAAAGAGGTGGAACATGTTATATTGATCGAATACCTACACGATCGAAAGTTATATCTGGGTACGGGGTTAACCCCCGAATTCAGAAAAAAACTCATAAAATTTCTTATTGATAATATGGATTATTTTTCTTGGTCCCACTTAGATATGATAGGGATCCCACCGGAGATCACAACACATCGATTGAGCCTGGACCTGAAATTTAGACCGGTGAAACAAAAGAGAAGGTCCTAGTCCGAGGTAAAACATGCATTCATCAAGGACGAGGTAACTAAGCTTCTCAAAATTGGATACATACGGGAAGTAAAATATCCCGAATGGTTAGCAAATGTAGTGGTAGTCCCTAAAAAGGTAAACAAACTTAGGATGTGCGTAGATTATAAAGATTTAAATAAAGCATGTCCCAAAGAGTTTTTTCCTCTGCCGAATATCGATCGCATGATCGATGCCACGGCCGGCCACGAGATCCTTAGTTTTCTCGACGCCTACTCTAGGTACAATCAAATTTAAATGAACCCGGAAGATCAGGAAAAGACTTTGTTCATCACTAAATATGGCACATATTGTTATAACGTAATGTCATCTGGACTAAAAAATGTTGGTGCTACCTACCAACTCAACAAAATGTTGGAAGAAAAAATAGGTAAATCAATGGAGTTATATATTGACGATATGCTAGTTAAGTCCCTGCGCGCAGAGGACCATTTAACACATTTGCAAGAAACCTTAAACATATTGAGAAAATACAACATGAAGCTCAATCCCGAGAAATGTGATTTCGGATTCGGTTCAGGCAAGTTCCTCTGCTTTATGGTGTCTAATCGAGGGATCGAGACAAGGCATTTGCACATTCAACCAAGCCTTCCTTCTCATCATCCTCATGGTTTAACAACACATCTTCCAAAGGGTCTTCCACATTTATCATGGCATTCGTGTCATCAACTATCACCTCTGTCACAATATCCACAAAAGGGCAAACTCCATTTCTATTAGGTTGCCTCATTGATTTGCACACATGGAATATAACTTTTTCATCGCCCACCCGGAAGGTGAGCTCCCCTGCTTCCACATCAACCAATTCCTTCCTTGTTGCTAGGAAAGGTCTCCTCAATATTATAGGCACCTGATAGTCAACTTCGCAGTCGAGAATCACAAAATCTACGGGCAAAATAAACTTGTCGACCCGGACCAGAACATCATAAATAATTCCTAGCGGCTTCTTCATTGTCCGACCCACCATTTGCAATCTCATGGAAGTAGATCTCGGTTTCCCAATACCCAATGTTTTGAACACCGAATATGGCATCAAATTAATACTTGCTCCCAAATCACACAAGGCTTTTGCGAAATCGGCACTACCAATGGTGCATGGAATTGTAAAGGCATCATGATCTTCTAGCTTTGGAACCATGGAGTGCACAATGTCACTCATTTGATGAGTCATTTTGATGGTCTCACAATTCATAGATCTCTTCTTTGTTACCAAGTCCTTCATGAACTTGGCATATCCCGGCATTTGCTCTAGAGCTTCCACCAAGGGCACATTGATGGACAAACTTTTCATCATCTCAATAACTTCTTGAATTGATTTTAATTATTTTGTTTTTCAAGCCTTTGAGGATACCGTGGAGGAGGCCTTGGCAAAGGAGCCTTGGCTTTGGGCACTACCATTTTCGGTATGTCTATCACGTGTTCCCTAGACGGGTTCACATTATTTTGAGTCTCCTCCACATTTTCATCAATATCGATCCTCACTTCATCATTCACATTCTCACCATTGTCTTGAGCCTCATCATCTTCTAGCAACACAACATCATCACTCACAATCTTCTTTGGGTTAGAGGTACTTGCATCCCCACCTCTACCGCTTCTTGTGGTCACCGCCATAGCATGGCCTGTATTGTTCCCACCTTTCGGGTTTACCACTGTGTCACTTGGTAGTGCCCCCATAGGGCGAGTATTCAATGCTTGAGAAATTTGACTCATTTGTACTTCCAAGTTGCAGATAGAAGTAGTGTGGGAGGCTATTGGGATATCAGAGTCGGCATTCCTTTCCATCATTTGTTTGAACATACTCTTTATCCATCCCATCTCATTGTTTGAAGAACTTTGCCCTTGAGACGGATATAGAGCTGGATTGTTGGGTTGTTGATACATCAGGGGGACTTTGAAAGCCCGAACCCCGGTTGCCTTGGTTATTATTATTCCAACTCCTTTGATTTCCATTGCCTCCCCAATTGTTATTGTTGTTTCCTCCCTAATTCTGATTGTTGTTCCCCCAGTTGTTCGAATTGTTGTTATTGCCACTATTCCAATTCCCTTGGCCTTGGTTGCCCCAGTTCTGGTTGTTCCCTTGTGATCTGCATTGTTGATTTGGAGCATTGATCCGTTGACCTTGGTAGTTATTGGCATACAAAACTTCCTCACTTTGGTCATCATAAGAATCGTCTTGGTTGTAACCACTAACACTTTGCTCATATTGATCTCGATTGTTTTGCACTTGTTGACCACACTGTCTCCTCTTGTTGACCATTACATTTACCCCTTCCATGGCATTGACTTTCCTGAACTTGCTGAAGTTGGACCTTTGCTAATTGATTCATAGTAGTAGTCAACTCTGCTATGGCTTGTCCGTGATCATGAAGTTCCTTATGAAGGTGGATGACATTAGGGTCACCCTAAGTAACATTTGCCCGACTTTGCCGAGCTGAGGAGGTGTCCACCATCTCATCTAGAATTTCACATGCTTCTGAATATGGCGTGTTCATAAAGTTTCCCCCGACAACCTGATTCACCACGCACTGGTTGGTTGTGTTAATACCCCTATAAAATGTCTACTGGATCATTGCTTCAGTCATATCATTGTTGGGGCATTCCTTTACCATTTTTCGGTACCGCTCCCAGATTTCATGTTAGGACTCATTTGGCTCTTGTTTAAAGGCTAAGATCTCATCCCTCAATGTTGCCATATGTCCCGGAGAGAAAAACTTTGCTATGAACTTTTCTGCCAACTCATCCCACGTGGTGATGGAATGGTTGAGTATCCTCTCGAGCCAATCCAAAGCTTTCCCTCTAAGTGAAAATGGGAAGAGTCTCAATCTCATAGCGTCCTCAGACACATTCGTCTACTTGCTCCCCCAACATGTGTCTACAAAACCTTTGAGATGTTTGTATGCGTTCTGATGAGGAGCTCCAGTGAAGAAACCCCTTTGCTCCAATAGTGTCAGCATGACATTGGTTATCTGAAAATTGCCCGCCCGAATCCGGGTCGGGACAATTGCACTTGCGTAGCCTTCATTGGGTAGCACCCGGTGTACTGCCCGTGAAGGAGGTGGGGGAGGGACTGGCATGTTGTCATTAGGCAGACGGCCTCTTCTTTGGACTTGAGGTTCTAGATTGACCTCATCTGTATCATTGTCATCTACCTCCTCCCCTAGAGGAATATGTTCGAGAGGATCATTATGTGCCATTTGGTACCTAAATCAGTTGACACACAAAAGTTAGAAAAAATGGAAGGAAAGAAAAACAAAACATATAAATAATTAGATAGATAGCTAAAACCGTCTAACTCCCCGGCAACGACGCCAAAAATTGATCGGTGCAAAACCTACACCACTATAGAGTAGCGAGGATGGTCGATGCAGTTTTACCCAACAAGGTCGGGATCGATTTCCATAGGGAGTTAATTGATTTGGAGTTAGGTATCTAACTAATCTAGATGCACGTGTTGTTCCTAATTGCACTTCCAAATATGATTGTGATTGATTCTACTTTTAGTTCTATGATATTGTATGCTAAGAGTTAGCTAAGTACAATATTTTTGGAGATAGTTTTCAAGTATTAAAAGGCACTAGGGTAGTGACTTTCGCCTAGGTGAATATCTAACGGGTGTCGAGAATCTAGATCAAGCTTGCTTTAATTAGGGTCGTAATATAATCATCACACATAAGTTCTCACTCTATACCTCTTGGTAGTTTGAGTGACATTGCCCAATTTTCCTTTCTCAAGTCCAAATGGGTGTTCATGCAATACAAATGATATTAGCTCAAGTCGGGTATTACTATCTCTAGGTTTAACCCTTTAATTGGGGATATCAATCTCTTGAATTCACCCCAATTCCTTGTTAGCCTAATTTTCCTAGACTTAGTCCCTCTTTCTCAAGAAGAACCTAAGTCATAAAGGCACGAATCAATGTTTGCAACCACTAATTCTACAATTCTAGCATGAATTAGGTGAAATATCACTAACCCATAAACAATTAAGCCCTAAAATTCAACACCCATTAAATACCACACTAGGGTTGGGTCACAACCCTAGCTATGGGGTCTAGCTACTCATAATAACAACAGAAATCAAAGATAAAGATGAAATATAATTCATAATATTAAAGAAGAAGATTAAAATCTAAAGTTTAAATCTTGTACAAAATAGCCCAAAAAGGGAAAAACCATATGTGCACGTGCTCAGCAAAACAAAACTTAACCTAAAATTGACAAAAAGGTCTATTTATACTAAGCTGAAATTTTTGGACAAAAATACCCCTACGGAGGTTTTGCGGCCGCGTAATTCTGGTTGCGGCAACACTCCTGCTTTCGCGGTCGCGTAATATTGAGCGCGGTCCGCATGAGAGTCTTTTGCGGCCGGGTAATTGTAACGCGAACCGCATTTCTCATTCTTGCATAAATCGTGAACTCTCTAAACCATGCAAAACGCTGTCCGCGGAATTCCAACCGCGGTCGCGCCAGTAACTTAGCGGTCGCTTCTTTATGCCACTCTCAGCGCTCATGCCTGTGCCCCAAAACACTTCTCTGAATCTCTACTTCGTGGACCGCGAATTATGGTTGCCTCATCGTTGATCCTTACGCGGCCGCACTTTTATGTCGCGGTCCGCACTCTTATCCAGTCTTGGATTTGTTCAAGTTTGACTCCTTTATGAGTTGGTTATGGCTTCTTTGGCTCATTTTGGACAAACCATGCAAGCAAGCACATTACGTTAGTTTTCGGGAATACCTTTACGCATTGTTTACCCAAAACCTAAGTAAAAGAGAGCAAATAATAGGCTAAAATCCCTACTTATCAGTGACTCCTTCCTCGAGGGCAGCTTCTTCCTCGGGTCCCTCATCATTCTCAGACCCACTCTTTCTGCAGTCAGCATTGTCATCGTCGTCGTAAGAAGAGGCTAGTAGCCTAGTATCGACTTTATGCTCCTTTGCCTTTGCTATCTCTTCGTAAAAATCGAAACCTCGGGCGTGGATCTCCTCAAGGGTCTTCATCAGGGATTGGCATCTTGCAAGCTCGACAATCCAATGTGCTCGGGTTTGAGCAGTATCGGCAACCCCCTCACTTGAGCTTGAGCAGCTTCGGCATTGGCCCGATAGATGGCCACCTTCTTATCAGCCTCGACCTTTGCTTTTTCGGCCTCAACTTAGGCCTTTGCAAGTTCAGAAGCCAACTGAGCCTCGAGCTCTTCAATCTTTTTAGCCTGTGCCAAGCACTTTTCCTTCATATTTCAAAGTTGGTCTTCGATTGACGACAACTGGACCAGGACGGTCTCTTTCTCAGCAGCAAGGCGGTCCATGCCTTCCTTCCCTCTGTAGGACTCTGCCTTCACTTGATCGACCTCCTCCCGGAACAACTCAATTCTCTCGATCTTTTTCCGCCATTGTGATATCGAAACATTAGCCTCCGTCCCCAAATCGAATCCATGGTTTTTCAAGAGAATCATTACCTGCTCGGTCAGCTCGGTTTGCTCCTTATGAGATTTAGCCAAATCGGCTCGGAGGGCTTTAATCTCCTCGTTTTCCTGCCCGCAGTGAAGCTTGGGGGAATTCCTCTCTTTAGAAATCCTTTGGAGGCCGGCCTCACACTGGCTCAATTCGGCCCGGGACTTAGAGAAAGCCTATATAGAAAGGGAAAAAAGTTAGACAAAAAATAAAGGAATGCTACATCAACAAAAGAACTTAGACTTACTCGGTTCAGGAGACGTTGGCCCTCTTCGAAGAGGTTAGATGCATTATTGAGATCGGAGGCATCCTCGACCCCGGTAAAGCAATCCAGAAAAGGATCCTCCCCATCGGGGACTCCGCCTACCTCAGGAGTCCTTATAGCTTGAGCATCCCGTGTAGCCTCTTCGGAAAAGGCAGGAAGGGATGGCGAGTGACCTATTGTCATTGCCCCAAGTGAATCACTTAGGGCGCTCTGTTCAAATCGAGGGGTCTCGGGACCAGCCCCCTCCAACATGTTTGTCGTTTGACAAGAAGCAGTCTCGATCTCGGTTGATTCGGGGACTTTTCCCGAATCCCTATTCAAATCATCCTCACTACGAGGCGGGGCCTCATCAACCGCCACCAATTCAACAGATTTGGAGGCCTCAACAATTTTCCTCACTCGGGTTACAAGCACCGAGTCGCCGTGTTCATCTTCTTCTTCTTCCTCCTCCCTTAGTCCCCAAACTACATGGGCAGGGAGGGCAGTAACCTCTATCCTCGATTTTCTAATCGAACTCTTTTTCTTCTTGGGCTTAGGGTCCTCGGAGGTCGAGGGCCTTTTTCTCTTATTGTCTTTCGCCGGCTTCGGAGCCGGAGCCAAAGCCTCCTACTCACTAGACAGAGGCCTCAGGGCCGCATCCTTGCTCATTCCTGCACAAAAAGAAATTAAGTAACTATAAAGGGATATTACCAATTCATCGGATATGTAAAAGAGGAAGCTTACCATGGTTCTTTGCCTCCCATCAGCCTTTTTCCAAATCGCGCCAACAACGCTCAGCATAAGTAAAAGTTAAAGCCAGCTTTCTGACCCAGCTATCGAGGTCGGGGATCACTCGAGGCATTCAAACAACCACTGCATGACGAAAGTGGACATTAAATAAAGCAGAAAAACGGAAAGAAGCATGGAAATTGACAAGCGAAATAACATTTACGCTTTGAGTTCCATTTCTCGGGAAATGGCATCTTCTCCTTTGGGATGAGGTCGGAGGTCCTCACCCGAACAAATCGACCCATCCATCCTTGGTATTTGTCCTCGTCGATGCTCGAGAACAACACCTTGGTTTCCCGGCGTTGCAGTTTGATCAACCCTCGAAAGATACGGAGGTTGTATAGCCTGATGAGGTGGTCGAGGGTGAATGGAAATCCCTCGACTTTGCTTGTGAAGAATCAGAGCATGATCACTATGGTCCATAAGGAGGGGTGGATTTTGCCTAAGGTCACCTGATATTGACGACAAAAGTCAATGATGACAGGGTCGAGAGGGCCCAGCGTGAAAGGGTAAGTGTAAACACTTAGATACCTTTCCACGTGGGTAGTAATGATCTCTTCCGGGGAAGGGATCACTACCACTTTGTCTACCCAGTTGCAGCCTCTCTTGATCTTCTCGAGATACCTTACGGTTATCGAGCAAATGTACCTCGATACGTGCTCGCAACGACTAGGGACCGAAGGAGGTTTCTCGGTCTTGAAATCGGACTTAAGGACACATGGGCCGGGAACACACTCATCAGGGAGCGAATCCACCGGTGTTTTATCGCCGGCCGGTCGTGAAGAAGAAGAAGAAGAAGAAGAAGAAGAAGAAGAAGAAGAAGAAGAAGAAGAAGGGGCTTTCTCCTTTTGTGGAACTGTTTTGGATGTCTTCGCCATCGTATGAGTTGAGGAAAGAAGAAGATAGTAAGATTTGGTGTTTGTGAACTAGTAGTAAACCTGAAGATTAATGGAAGAGAAGAACTTGAGAGAGGTAAAAGCTTAGAAGATTATATGAACGTGAAGGTAAAAGTTTGAGTCAATAAGGAGAAGGCCTATTTATGGATTTGCGACGACTGTTCAACATCGCTAGTGGCTGACCGCCAGCTGACGATCATTAATGGTTTTGGAAAATTGTACCGACGGTACGTTTTGGTCATCTCCATCACTTACGTCACGAGGATGACATCATTTTTTATCGAGGTCAAAAAATTTGAAGGCTCATTTCGTTTCTTGCCATTATACTCCAAAAAATGATGGAACTATCTGTATACGGTTGAAATCGGGGCCACCCGATTTTACTATTTGATCGAGACTGGAACGTTGCATCGAAGGTCAGCTTTCCACCAAATCATGGAGCTGAGGCATTGAGTTCGAGATCGAAGTCTCTTTTGAGATCGAGGTTGTATCAATCGAGGTCAAGGGAGACAGACTTCGAGTAACGTCGGGGATATCTTAGTAACGAAAGAGCGAGATATCCGTGATTGGTCGATGATCATGGCGTAAATCTCGGAACGGATCAAATGAGAAGAGGTTAATTAGCTAATTATACGATTTCCTTCTATAATTAGAGTTATACCATAAGTAGAATTCCTCTACTATATAAAGAGGAGTTCTAATCATTTGTAAGCAACATCATTCACAGAGATTAAAACAATACAACTCTCTTTCTTACTTGTGTTATTGTTCATCAGTTTATTCCATCTCTTACTATTCTTGCACTTAGCAGTTCGAGGATATCTTGACTCGAGGTTGAAGTTCAATTGGAACGTCGGTTTGATTTATTTACAGTTTAATTCTGTCATTTACTTTCATATTTATCAATTGGTATCGAGCGAAATCACATATCCTTAAAATCACAATATAAGTTTAGTTTTTATCCAAATTTGAGGGGAAACAAAGATAAGAGAATACTGCTCACAGAGTTATAAATTTAGATTTGTCTACTTTATTCTATATTATTTATCCAAGAAGGTAAAAGACAAAAAGAGTTGAAACACTTTATCAAATCTAAACAATCTTATTTGAACAAAAATTTTAAAGGAGAAGGGATATAAACCAAACTACTTATACACATGTCCAGTTTTCATATTTCTCATTTACAACATTCAGAAATATGAATCTTTCTATCTAGTGTTTACTATTCGCAATATATATATTTGATTAATTTAAATTTACTAAATATATTGTCGTTGTTACACTCCATATTAAAAAAAATATTATTTTTAAAATTCGAATTCAAACAATTTAAATAAAAATAAAAAGATTCTAATCATCCCACCGTAATAACTATTCTCAACATATTCGATTCTCTCAATTATTTAGAACTGGAAATTCCATCACCACATTACAAAAGTAGAGTAGGGTCAGACTGACGTAATTGGCAAGTCATGTGCATGCGAATCCCATTCCACGTCGGCATATTCTACGTCACACGTGTCCCCACAATTTTCCTTAATCCGTACATCACGAATTTCTCATTTTCTTCACCACTTCACTTCCCGGGCCCGCTCCCCATCTCTCGCGCCTTCCGCTCTTCATGGATACTCTCCTTCTCCGCCGCCAGTCGCCGGCGCTGGCGATGGAGACACCGAAGCCGAGCCCGAAACGTCCCTGCTGCTCCGCCACTTCCGGCTTAAACCCTAAATTCACCACGAGTTCCAATGGTTTCAGTTCCTATATCGATCACGACGTGCTCTTTGAATCGTTTCTCGGTCTCTCCGATTCCTCCCTTGACATCTCCTTCAATCGGCTTCTCGGTTCTAAAGCTTCCGATTCGGAACAGAATGATATGATAAACCGCGCACTTCGATTAGGATCTGCGCTTCTCGAAGCTGGCAAACGATCTGCCCGCGCTCGCGATTCCATGCATAACGCTGTCGTTTGGGCTCTTCCTTCCGATCTAACTATAAAAGTATGTTCTATTCATATATACCTTATTTTAATTATTGGTATATGTGTAATTGTTATAAATTGGAAACGTGTGTAGCTTATAGTTACTAATCTGATTTTTGCTAATGCTTTGCTTTGGTATTTTTCCTTTTCCAAAATTTTATTCTTTTGTTTTTGAGCTGGCAGTTTGAAATGTGTGTAGTTTTCATGTTCATTTCATTTCTTCTTTGTGTACAGAATTTATCCTAATGGATGAATTATTTTGAGAGCTGTTTGGTTTCAGTAGTTGGCGTTTATTAATAATCTCGTTTATTATTAGTTATGTACAATCAGTGAATAGGATTGCTCTGGTTCGGCTTCCATGCTTTACTAATCCTAGTGAAAGTAAGTCACTACTATGGCTTTTGAAATGTGCTTTTTTTTTCATTGTTTGAAATTTGAGGTATGTATTGTTGATACTTGATAGTTGTACTCATTACTCAGATATTTGGTTACGCTTGAAGATTTTTATGAACGGGTTCATATAGAGTAGAATGCATTAGAGTAGCTGGGGGTTGAGGCATAGTGGTTCGAGTCGCTTGACATTTTTCTGTGTCTGCGAAACAATGAATACTTGTATTATCACGGCTTCACGATGAATTGGTGATAAAATTTGTTGATGGTAAGGTGTTGGCTATTACTAAATGTACAGTTGAGGATGGAAGCAATTTGTGCTTATGAAAATAAGATATGTTTTGGTGGTTATTTTTTTTCTTGGGCAGGTGTTTTCATTGCTTGACGCACAAAGTTTATGTTATGCTGCGGCCGCATGTTCCTTTTTCAAAAGTTGTGCCGCAGACCCTGCATGCTATGCTAATGTTGACTTGATCACAGTGGTTCCTAGAGTCAATAATGCTGTTGTTGCAACAGTGGTTCACCGTGCTGGAAATGGGCTCAAGTAAGAGAATTGCCGTGCTCTGCATCATTAACTTCAATCTTCTTCCTTTTAAATTTTCTTCGGCTGGTTTTTAAAAGACTAATTCACATTAAGCCCCGAAGAACAATAGTGAATTGAATATACTGAAAAATACTGTTTACACTTTAGCACTACAGAGTAGACCCATGGATACATGTTGATTTAGGTCTTACACGATAAAATGGTATGTGAGAGAGAGTAAAGGATGGTAATTACCTTTTTATAGGTCGATATCTCAAAGAACATTGGATTTAAGTGCACAAAAGTGGATACTTGAGATGCTATTCATAATGACCTCAAAAGGCTGTTATACAAGGAATAAAAAATTGTATTTGCACTGGTGGACAAACACTGACTTTACTGGATGCAGGTCTCTGAAGCTGGGCTGTGTTCCTGGCCCACTTGCTTCATCATCGGGTTCTTCTCAACCGATGGTTGATTTTATAAGGAAATCTACAGATGCTGCAGGATTCTCATGGAATGATAAGAGGTCCAGGCAGGGGAAAGAGACTTCTATTCTTACAAGGTCTTGCCTAGCACCTCTGAATGCTAACAATGGAACTCCAGGGTATTGCTCCATTCTTGATAAACCTATGTTATGTGATTTTATATACTGATTATATATATATATATATATATATATACTGTATAATATCTGGTTATTTTGTTAATTAAAAGCTGCTATGTAATATCTGGTTATTTCGCTCTGCCTTCTTGAAAAATTCAGGGCTTGCTTGAGAAGGTTGCACCTGTACAATATCGAAAGACTGGACAATATTGCACTTAACGCTGCATTGTCAGCCTGCCCATCTCTGCTTGATCTGGAAATTGTTGGCCTGTAAGTATTGGAATTGGTAGTTTCTTCTGTTTTATTCGTTTTTGGTCCGAATTTGCTTATGCATTCTGCTGAAAAGTAAGCAGAAGTCCCATGGATTTAGTGCCTTCATGTTTGATTATTGTTTTTTGACTTCCATTGAGAGACTAAAGGCATACATGAACATGTTCTCGGTGGGGTATTTCTCTGTCTTATTAATCACTCAAGATAAGCATTTGAAGTTAAATAATAGGTGGCAGCATGAGTTCTCTTTTAGTTGATTTCTGGGAACAGCACAAGTATAGGCTCATGTTTTCAGTTTGTGTTTGTTATTATTGTGAACAACACAGAGCCCAAGTGATTTAAGTACTCTGTCTGAAACACCATATTTTATATCACATGTTTCCGGTTTGTGTTTTTCATTCTTGTCAACAGTAGATTCTAAGTAAGTGAAATACTTCGTCTGAAAGTTATTGGCTTGTTCAAGTAAAAAGCACATTACTTCTTTATCAAAAAACAAATAGAATAACTCACTACTTTTTAGTTTCTTCTGTCACAACTCATTTATTTTGTTGATCATTTACTCTGAATTCTTTGACAACAATATGGGTAGTACTGGGAATCCAATAAAACCACTGCTTATACTAAGTTCTAGTACAGTCATGATAAATTCTTATTCTTTTTTTTTGTGAGCGAATGGCTCCATTTCTAGCTTTGTCTCTTGTTTCAATGTCAGTATTTTAACATGAAATGTTTTGTTCATCTGATAGTCATGTGGAATTAAGGCAGACACTGGATTCTATAAGTAAATGTTGTCCCCTGATTGAGCGTCTATTCTTTGAATCATCAAAAACAGGTGCATTCTTTTATCTTTCTATTTGCTTTTCTTTTGCTTTCTCAATAGCCATTTAAAGAATTCTTTTCATATTGCACATGTGTATTCAGGTCGAGACAACAGTTTGAAATTGCCAACTTGCAGTGATCTAGTGAGCAATTGTCCTCACCTATCTTCATTGGCCCTAAAGGGATTTAAGTTGCATGATTATAATGCTCGTACACTCATTAAGGTCTGTTTTTCGAGAATGAAGCTTTTCCGTAGATTAGTCTTTTCCATTTCTATCCAGCATTTCAAGCCTTATTTGGGTCTGTATGCCGTTCAATTGGAATAACGTGATGTGTAGCCATGTCTTAGCATACAACTTGAGTCTAGTACAATGAAGCCATTTGAAGCTGACTTGCTTCTAGGTCTGGCAAGTACCTAGCACTGTCAAAATGAGAAGCTAATGTCTCATGCTATACTATTTCCTTTGTTGGTACCTGAAGCCAGTCTAGACTAGTCAATACATGAATTTTTGGGTTTACTCTGGATGAAATTTATCATGGTGCTGATTCTTGCTAATTTAAGGTGAGTTGACAATCATATTAGAAGTTGTATGGTGAAGCTGCTACTTTTGTATAGACTACATCAACACTGTTTTTGCAAGCTCGGCTTTGTCTCTTTAAGCTTCATGCTGCATAAAACAAAGATGGTCGCATTGAGATTGTCTGCACCATCAGTAACATTAAGCTTGTTTTCGCCAGTGCATTAAATTTCCTGAAAACTTGGCATTTTTTCATTTGCCATTTACAAAGAAAAGGAAGCATTTATTTTAGAATCAACTGCATATAAAAAATTTAAGAATTTTCTTAATTCTTGGTTTGTCTATGGTTTCAAGGCTCATACAGACCATGTGGCTGAACTGATGAGATCATCGACTGATGTATTCGGCAGCTTGGAAGGGAATACTCTGTTTTATATTTGACAGATGCCCCTAGGTTTTGTTTAACCACATTTTCACAAGTTTGCTGATCAGACAAACAAAGGATTACAAATGCAGAAGAATAGAGTGAAGTTCTTAAATAGAAAATTAGGCTTCAGACTTCAGTGATATAGATACACAATCAAGATAAACTATTTTAGCAGGGAGGGAGGGAAGGAATTTTCTTTTGTTGACACTATTCATTTTCATTTAACTATACACCGTCCAATTTTGATTTTTCGTGGTTGTAACATTGAACTACTACTTGTTGATCCAGTCATTTACCTGGTTCTAGTGATCTCTCTATGTTAGCTAGGTGCAAAGCTGGCTTGACTGTAAATAGTTTAGTTTACTGAAAAAGGAACTACCGAAACCTCTCCCCTTTTTGGGCTGTATGAAAAGATTGCACACTGGGTTTTTCAGCCCACACTTTCTTTTGAACTCGTAGCAACATCAAATTAAAATATCATCTTAGAATTTCTATCTGTTGAGCATTTATCTTGTATATTGTTGTCATTTCTCTTTTGGCCTTATTGATAAACTCTTCAGCTTGTGACATACTTGAGCTAAGAAAAAGTTGAAATGCTATGCGGTTAGCAATTTTATCCCTGATGTTGTTATTCACACTGGAACTTAAGTGTTCTGTAGACTTATAATTTATCAGCTAACTTCAAGAAAATTTCTAAAGTTAGACCACTTTTGTTAGAGTTGGATTTTTCTATTAGTTTGGGAGGTGTATCAAGCTCTGTGTCAATCATGTAAATATTATATTTTGGGCGACTACAGTGGTTGCTTTTCCAAAGGAACCTCATTGTACAATCCTCGGTTTTATTTATTTTTGTAGGGATTTCGTAAATTGAGGTACATTGACTTTTCAACATCCTACTCGATTACTGGCGCTTTTCTCAAGTAGGTTTCCTATTAGGCCCTCCCTCTCAAGTTTGTATATGAACTTATGATCTCTTTTAGCACTATTTTTATTTTAATAGCATTCATATTACAGGAATCTAGGAGGCAGTGCGGGTGGGGGCTTACTCCAGGTATTGATTTTGAGGGATTGCATGCATTTGAAAGAAGTAAGTGCTCTTTTCCCTGAACATTTTAAGTCAAGGGAGGAAGTGGTCTAACTTATGTGGACTGTAGGTAGAAGTAGCAAGGCTATTAGCAGCAGTGCTTGCAGGGGATTTTGGGCATCTTAAATATCTTGTATGTATAAACTTCTGCTCATAACAATCTTATTAGGAAATTTTCACCTTCCATTTCCTGTTCTCTTTATTGATGGTTTCACTTGAACTGCTTTTACACAGGATATATCTAATCGAGAGGGCCTGGCATCTGAAGGTGACTGGTATCGTCGATGCTGCAGCCCTAGGTAGTACAACTTCCAGTTAACTTTTTCCTAACATCATTAAGAAGATAGACTTTTGACTTTCTGGTTGTGTGCGCCAAGCAGTTTTATTCCTGTAGCGCGATTGTCGGAAGAAAGGCCGGATTTATGTGTTTTAGCGGAGTTTCCTCTGGAAGGCAGGTTGGTTTGTTTCTATTACTTGAAAAATAATAATTGGTGATCCACCTGTGCCATTTATTTGTTTCCTATTATCCGTTTTCACAGCTTTAATGATGTTGAACAACATAACAACAGTGATGTGAATAGTGAAATTAACTCCTCATCACACTTGAGCAGTCTTGAATCTGATAGCTCATCATTCACGAGTACATCAGAGAGCAGTTATAGTAGTGATCAAGGTAGTGGCAGCGAGGATAGTTCATTCATGCATGAAGAAAGCTCAGATGAGGTGGACCAAGGTTCCATCTAAGGTGGAAATGCTCTTTCACAAGTGTTGACTGCATGACAACCGTGTATTTGGTATTGCCTCTCTCTCTCTGATTCCCCTTTCCCTGGTCCTCCCTTAAAAGGAAAAAAAAAATCAATCTGCAAGAAGCATTTCGCATCCCCAGAGTAAGTGTTGATAATGCTACTCTGAATTGATTGTGTTGCCTATAGAGTTGCTTATTTAACTGGTTTTGATGTTGGTAACAGCATTTTGGGGGAGAGTATTCCATAGTATAGCATCTGCTGGTGCTGTTGAACATGCGAAGATAGTAGAGCCGAGTTGAGATAGAATTCACAAGCTCACGTCAACTCATTTTGCCTGCTTCATAAGGTAGCCGGCAGTTGCATTACTGAAGCAATACAATGAAACCGATAAGTTTTACCTAATAGAACAAGGACAACTTTCTGTTCTTTCTTTCACTTATGAGCATACAGGCAAATCTTTTTCGAGGTCTCTTATGTGACGAAGTCACCAATCAGCTGTGTACTGCTGATCAATTTGTGCTTGGGATGTGGTTACAAGGCAGTATACCTATATCTGTGCTAATAATTGAAATGCTGTTACCAGATAATAAAAAGTCAGCAGCATAATTCTTAAAGGTGGAGACAACAATGTTTTGCGCCATTTTTCTATACTTTTGACTTTTGAGGATGAGGGGTTAGGGATAGAGACGTCAAACTGACCCAAAAAATCATAACACGGCTAACCGCCTGGGTCGTCGGGCTAAAAATATTGTTCGATATTTTAGTTGCTTGGAACTTGGATTAATTCTTGGTAGCTCAAGTCAAACAATAAAAAACTTCATCATAAAGTATAAACATTTATTTGTTTGGTCAGTAGGAATAATTCTGGACAGCTCAAGTTAACCTATAGAAAAGTTTTACAGAAGGTATGAAAATTTATTTGTTTCTTCGATCATTGACTCCCTTCTGCGCAAGATGGATTGGCTTCGGTGATTCACCATTTGAAAGACGAGAGAACTAATTCTCTCGCTGCGTTTATAACAAATAAAAATTGTCTTGGTTTGATTTGTAATTTTTTGCTACAACTTGTGATGCATTTTTAGTTAAGCTGACTCCTTGCATATTATACCAAGTAAACTTTCGTTTATGATAAGAAAGCTTGATAAGTAACGACACTATGGCTGATCACTTTTCAGATTGTTTTTTCATAAAATTTTGTAACTTCCTAATGTACCTTGTTGATATTTTTATACGACCATCATCGGGTTAAAAATAATGGTTATTTACCCAACCCAACCCATTAAAAATGGGTTGGGTAACTGACTTTTTAAAAGCGGGTCGAATATGGGCAATTACCCATATTATCCATTAGAAAAATGAGTAACCAAATGGGTAATAATGGGTAAAATATGGATAATATAGGGTGTGTTTTTGATTGGCTTAACCACCCACCCCGCAAGAAAAGTAAAATATTTTTACTTTTTTTTTTTAATTTGAAAATTTTTTTTTTTTTTTTTTTTTTTTTATACTTTTTTTGTAACTTTTAAATTTCTGTTTTTTTTCTGCACCCTCCCCAACCCCCGCGATTTTTTTTTTTTGTTTAATATATTTTCAGTTTTACATTTTTTTCATATTTCGATTTTTAGGTTCAAATCTTTACAAGTTCCAAATATATGAGTTCAGAGGTTTATGTGAAGTCATGAATGGATAATATGTTTACTCATTTTATCCGAGGGTAAAACCCGTTTATTACCCGTGTGAATACGGGTCGGGTCGGATAATTTACCTATTTTTCCATTACCCATTTCAATCCGAACCATATCCGACCTGACCCACCCGTTTGCCACTCATAGTCAGTGCTGTGGTACATTTATAAGTAAGAGAGATATCGTAAACCTTGAAAATCAATCTTACAAGGGACCTGTTTGTTTATTCTTTTGACTTCTTATAAAAAAAGAGGTGTTATTTTATTTCTAGGAAAATTATAAAATCGAATTGACTTTCTTCAAATTAAAGGGGATTTTTTCATTCCTATACACTGTTGAAAACTTTATTACCCTAAATGTTCATGTTTAGTAAATTACCTTACTTACACAAGTTTTGTTTACAAAATATATACATTCCACCTTAAAAGGCTCCCAATCCATTATTAGTGTCTTCAATTAAGGAATTTAGTTTCACCTTAAATCACTTCCAGAATTATTCCGCATATCCATTGTTATCCACGAAAGGTTTCTTGAGTTTTGATCAGTATTTTTTTTTGTTTTTTTGGAATTATAGTAACTTCATCTCACTGTTTCCTGAAGCCACCATTGTGTATATTTCTTTCTCTTTCTAAGTGGAAGTTCACACAATTTTTTTAGTGAAGATGAATCTTTGAATTTTATTAAGTGTCTGATGGAAAACAAGACGATGACTGTTCGAATTTAGATCAAATAATCCTTAGACATGAATAATAATTGGCGTTCTTAAATTAATAATGAATGAACTGTAAGGGACTTTCCCCAGTCCTTTGGCACTAGAACGACCTAACCTCCTTTATAATACTTTAATGTCTTTTTAGTTATAAACTCAACAGTTTACTTTGGTTTTCATTTTTATTAAATATTACTTACAACTTTGCTATCTTCGTAAGCAAACTTAGAACGGTCCTTAACTGATGAAATCATCGTAAGTATATATATGAATGTCTGAATACTCAATTGCATTCTAAAAGAAAACTAACTCCCCTCATTTGGAATTGTATATTGTGGTTGGCAACAAAAAATTAAACAGAAGCAAACACCTATATTGCACAATAAGCAAAATCCTCTGACAACTTGCACACTTGTTATCACGACCCGAATTTTCAACCGTCGGGATCGTAATGGCGCCTAACGTAGAACCGATAGGCAAGCCAACGTGAGCATTTAAGTTACCTTATTATTTTATTATTATTCAATAATAGGTGATGTACCATACTGACATAAATGAAAGCTCAAATGAAACAGAATATATTAACTCGATGTAAAGCTTTTACGAAGTTACACAATGCCAATCCCAGAACTTTGGAGTCACAATATCACGGACTTTCTACGAATAATACATATAATGGTCTGAAGGAAATAAATACATCTGTTTTTGAAATAAGTAGAACAGAATAAAAGAAGTAGGAGGGGGCGCCAAGGCATGCGAACGCCAATAGGACTACCTCGGTGTCTCCACGTGGACTGAAGGCAGCCTTCTCGCTCTAGTGTCCAAAGGGTCCTGTACCGGGATCTGCACAACAAAGATGTGCATAGTGTAGCATCAGTACAACCGACTCCATGTACTGAGTAAGTGTCGAGCCTAACCTCGGCGAAGTAGTGACGAGGCTAGGACATTACAGCCAAAACAACCTGTGCAATTAATAATATACAGAGGAAAATAATAACAAGAGTAGTCAACTAAGTACAGGGAAAAAATGGAACATGCTGGGGGAAAGAAATATCATAAAGCGGAAATAACGAAATAAGACAACAACTCAAAGAGAAAACAGTGCACGGCATCACACTTCGTGTTTTTACTCTCATCCTCACCAAATAATAAATGCAAGTTCACGGCATCACTCTTCGTGCTTTTACTCTCATCCTCACAATAATCAATAGAAATGGCACAGCATCACCCTTCGCGCTTTTAATAATAATATGGCACGACATCACCCTTCGTGCTTTTACACTCTCATCGTCACAATAATCAATACACGACATCACCCTTCGTGCTTTACACTCTTCCTCACAAAATCAATACACGGCATCACCCTTCGTGCTTTACACTCTTTCTCGCCAAAACAACATCAATAACAGAAGTTTGGCAAGGAAAAATCAACCATATGAGCCATAACGATAAATTATAACATCCCGGCAAGGGAACAACAGTAGAAATATCACTATCCCGACAAAAGACACAACCATAACCAATATCACTCAAGTATATATCTTCACATAAGGTTTCTCAACTGAACCTAATACTCAACAATGTTCATTATCAAGAATTTTCACCAAAATGAATAACCACAAAGTGAAACTCAAGCTATAACACAATAAATATCATTGAAAACCACATAATTCATAATATTCGACTCACGTGCATGCTTGACACCAACGTATTGGTACTCGTCACCTCACCTATATGTTGAACATAGTATTATCACATAGCAAATAAGACTCAACACCTATTCCCTCAAGCTAAAGTTAGGTCAAACACTTACCTCGACTTCCACGACCAAAATCAAGCCTCAATCACCGCTTTCCCTTTTGAAATTAACTCCAAATCAATTGTATCTAGACATAATCGACTTAAAAAATCAATAAACGCTAAACAATTCAATTCCAATGCTTAATTATAGGTTTTCCAACATTCTTCCCAAAAAGTCAAAAATCGACCCCGGGCCCGCTTGGTCAAAACACGAGGTTCGGACCAAAACCCGATCACCTATTCACCCACGAGCTCAAATATGTAATTAGTTTCAAAATCCGACCCCAAAACGGGGTCTAAATTCAAATTATTCAAAAAGTCCTAACTCTACCCAAATCCCTAATTTTCTACCCTTAAGAACATGATTTAGGCCTAGAAATCTAATGGGTGTTAGTGGGAATTGAAGAAAACAAGTATAAGAATACATACCTATGATTTTGTAGTGAAATTCCCTTTCAAAAATCGCCCAATTTCGAGTTCTAGAGAGAAAGTTATGAAGTTTTGAAGAAATCTCGTTTTTAGCTACTGTGTAATATCACTGGACACTTACCCTATGCGTTCGCGGGTCCCTGGTCGCGTTCGCATAGGTATGACTTGCCTGGCCTATGCGTTCGCGAGCTACAGGCCGCGCTCGCACAGGGTTAACTCTACCCGGCCCTATCCCCCTTGACCTTCTATGTGTTTGCGACCACCTAGGTGCGTTCGCATAGAACAATTCTGGTCCCCTCCCAAAATGCTCTACGCGTTCGCGGCTACATGGGTGCGTTCGCGTAGAGTAATTTTCCTATACTCCGCGTTCGCACCCTGTGCCATGCGTTCGCATAGGGTAAATTCCCTGGACACCAGCAACATTCAAAAGACACCAGATTTTCTAAGTAAAATCACCCCGACGCCTATCCGAAACTCACCCGAGCTCTCGGGGCTCCAAACCAAACATGTACACAATCACAAAAATATTTTACGGACTTACTTGTGTAATCAAATCGTCAAATTAAAACCTTAAACAACGAACTTAGCATCAAAATCAAAGAAAATTTCCAAAACTTCTGAAGTATCAAATTTTATAACCACGGGTCCGAATCACGTCAAACGGCTTTCGTTTCTTATCAAACTTTACAGACATATCATTATTATCATATCAAACCTGTACCAGGCTCCGGAACCAAAATACGAGCCCGATATCATAGATTTCAAACAAAATCAAATTTCTAGAATCCTTTATATTTTTAGAAAAATAATTTCTTTCAAAAATTCATTTCTCGGGCTTGGGGCCTCGTAATTCAATTCCGGGCATACACCCAAGTCTCATATTTTCCTACGGACCTTCCGGGACCGTCGAATCACGGGCCCGAGTCTGTTTTCCCAAAATATTGACCGAAGTCAACTTAAATCAAATTTCAAAAGCAAAAATTAGCATTTTCTCAGTTTTTCACATAAAGGCTGCGTGGCTATTCGCTCGGGATGCGCACGTAAATCGAGGTAAGATAAAAGGAGATTTTCAAGACCTCGGAACATAGATTCGACTTATAAAACACAGGATGACATTTTGGGTCATCACACTTGTAGTTCTAATACCTGAAACAACATAAGCAAACACCTATATTACATGTACTCGATTTTGAGTTTTGCAGATTGGTTGTGGCTTACAAGGTTACATTCAACTATCCACTTAAATACAAATTTTATACAAAATTTATACCATATATCTTTTGTATATTTTGTATCTGATTTATACATAGTAAAAATAAATTTCATACAACTAATTATATATTATATAATTTATCTACAACTTTTACACATTATTTCTACCCAGTTAAATACAACTTAAATATAAATTTATACAATATGTCTTTTGTAGATTTTATATTTGATTTATACACAGTAAAAATAAATTTTATACAACTAATTATATATTATACAACTTATCTACAACATTCACACATTATTTCTATCAAGTTAAATATAACTACAATAACATACAACTTAAATACAAATTTTAAATAAAATTTATACAATATGTCTTTTGTAGATTTTATATTTGATTTATACACAGTAAAAATAAATTTTATACAACTAATTATATATTATACAACTTATCTACAACATTCACACATTATTTCTATCAAGTTAAATATAACTACAATAACATACAACTTAAATACAAATTTTAAATAAAATTTATACAATATGTCTTTTGTATATTTTGTATATAATTTATACATAGTAAAAATAAATTTCATACAACTAATTATATATTAAACAATTTATCTACAACTTATATACAATTTTCTTACATTATTTCTATAATTTTTCTATAATTTTATTACAGTTCGGTAAATATAGTGCATATCACGTCTTCTTCTTCTTCTTCGAGTTTCAATCTGAAATTCAGCCAAAATCAAGTCTAATCTTCACCAAAACACCCTCAAAATTGAGATATAAACTCCAAACCATATTTCTAATTGTTTGCAACAACACCCAATCCAAACAAATAATGATTTTTGAAAATCCAAATTCGAATTCAAAGCTTCAAAGCTTTTTAATGGTTGTCAATGGTGGAATTGTTGCTCTCTTTTTCTTTGCTTTACATTACTAAAATTAGAGATTGAGATATAGAGAGAGACATAGAGAGAATACCCAATTCTTTGCAACAACACCCAATTCAAACAAATAATATTTTTTGAAAACCCAAATTCGAATCCAAATCTTCAAATCATTTTAATGGTTGTCAATGGTGGAATTGCTGCTCTCTTTATCTTTGTTAAAGCTGTTCTTTGAAGATATCTTCTTCTTCATTGAAAATCAAGTTTTTCAAAAGGCGCTAATGGAGATAGGAACTTTGAAGATGAGTAAGAATTTTGTCTGGTTTTAGAAGAATAGTTGCAAAAGGTGTTAATGGAGGATTTGTAATTTTTGTGAAGAGAAAATCGTGGGTGAGTGCAGAGAAAATCGTGGGGTGTGATACGTGGGTGAGGGGTGGAATTTAGAGAGAAAAACGTGGGGGGAGTGGGAATATACGGTAGTGTTAATTTAGTACACTAATTAATATCATTAAGTCCCTTAAAATGTACATAAATGGTAAGGTATATAAAAGGTAATTATATTAAAAGTTGAGCAGGGAGGGTAACATAGATTCATATATGATATAGGAATGTAAAAATTTCAAAAACTTATCCCCTTACTGGTGCAGATGGATCGTGTTGAGGAATTTACATAGAATACAACCTTTCTAACATTTATTTAAGTTTCCTACCGCCGCTTTAATAAAATTACATATAATACAATTTATTTTAAAATCTACAATTTTTCATATTCCTAATATCTCTCTCATGAGATTCTCTCACCTAAAATGTGTCGAAATATATCTCTCAAGATTCTCTCTCATGTAGAAGTATCTATCATATTAATTTTTTCCTAATTTCTCCATTAATATATTGCATATTTATAATATACAATATACAAACACTGAGCTGGAAAAAGAAATCATTAACAATATGCTACACAGAGTATAATATATATCGAAAAATATACAATGTTATATTATAAAAGAACTTGGGAGAAACAGTGTTTTGCGTTGACAAAGAGGTGAAGAAGAATCAAATTTGGGGGCATAGAGAGAAAAATAATTTCGTAAAAAAAATTAAAACTAAAAAAGACATGTTAAGGGATATGATTTGATTTATGCATAAAATAAGGGGATATGAGTGTTTATAGTGGTAATCAATATTAATAAATTGGAGAATTTGTAGCAACAAATAAAGATATTTTTCCAAATAGGATTCCTCGTTATTAGGGTATCTATCATATTTTTAGAGTGTATCTTTTATATTTTGTGCTAGAATTTTAATTCTAATATAAATTGTAGATTATGAAATATTTTATAAATTCATAAGTAAGTACAAAAATTTCCCATTGGCTTCGTTTTTACTCCATTACATATTATTTTGTTCCCATTTCTAAAGACCAAATTGTGATGACTCAAAGGGTCATTTTAAGAATTTAGACCCAATTCTAGGCTTATTAGCCATAAAAAAACTAATTTTAAATACCTCAATTTGCGTGCGCAGTCCGGGTGTGAAATCGGAAAGCTTTTATGTTAAAATATGAGACATAGTAATTTCTAGAGTTAAAATTTGATTGTAGTTGACTTTGGTCACTATTTTGAGTAAACGGACCCGAATCTGTATTCCGACGATCCCAGGAGGTCCGTAGTAAAATATGGTACTCGGGCGTATGCCCGAAAATGAATTCCGAGGTCCCAAACCTTAAAACTCAATTTTTGAAAGAAATTTTTTTGCTGAAATATTTATGAAATAAAGAAAAAAATTAATGTTTGTAGTCATTGGTATCGGGCCCATATTTTGGTTCTGAAGCCTGGTACAAATTTGTTATGATATTTAGGCCTTGCCTGTGAAATTTGGTGAAGAACGGAGTTCGTTTGACGTGATTCGGACATCCGATTGAAAGGTTATGAACTATAAGTGTTCTTGAGAAAAATAATGAGTTTTGAGGTTTCATTCATAGTTTTACATGTTAGTTTCATGATTTGATCGCACGAGCAAGTCCGTATGATGCTTTTAGACTTGTGTGAATATTTGGTTTAGAGCCCCGAGGGCTCGGGTGAGTTTCAAATAGGTTTGGGTTGTGTTGCGCTCGTTCTTTCTTATTTTTCGACGTCATTTCTTAAAGCATAAATGATATCATATTGAACAAATGAGCTTCGATTTCTGTTTTGAATGAAGTATTAGATCCGTATCGTAATTACGGACCCGTAACAAAAAGAATCATCGAATTTGGACATCGTATGAGGATTTTATGGTCATTTTACTAAGGTTGCCAGATTTTTCAGGTTAATTACGAAATTGTCCCTGACGACGTATTAAAAATCTGCACTATTTGCAAATATTAAACCTACATATCTCCTTCATTATAAGGTCAATTGAGTGATTCAAAAGCCTAACTTGACTAGAATTTCACAAGGAATCCATTGGACACATAAAAATCGAGTTTCGAGATCGTTTGGTATGAGAAATGAGGCAGAATAGCTGGCAGAAAAATATATATAAAACGGGCAGACTTCTTCTTCTTCAAATTTTCGAACCCCACATCCCTAGGAACGAATTTCTTCACCAAATATCATCCTCAAGTCATAGGTAATCAATTCTAAACTTTACTCTTTCAATTACTCATTATTTTTTATCACTTTTAAATCAAAAACTAAGAATTTTTATGGTAAATATTGAGGGTTTGGGATTAGGGAATTTTGTACAAATCGAATCTTTACCTCAAATTTAGGTCGGATTTCGAAACTAATTGTATATTTGGGTTCGTGGGTGAATGAGTAAACGTAATTTGGTCTGAATCTCGAATTTAGACCAAGCGGACCCGAGGTCGGGTTATTACATTTTTTTAGAAAACTTAGGAAAAACGTTTTCTTTTGATAGGATTTGATAGAAAGATCGCCCGAGATGGCCTTATGGTCAACTTCTATTTTGCTTGTTGGAAGGTTCGTCCGGATCTCTTCCCGGGTCAACCCACTCAATATCCGAGAGAGGGTTTTTCCATCATCCAATCCACAACAAATCGAATGAGGTACTCTTCGATGCAGCGGGGACGAGATGACGTGACATACTACGATCACGTACAGAAGTGCTGTCACTCGAAAGGAGAAGAGCGTCAAGCAGCCCCAACTCTAGCTCCAGAGGGCTCCGTAGAGCAGGAGAATGCTCAGGTCCATCTACGTGATGTAAACTTCAATAAAGTTAGTTCTTTTAGCCTTAATTAATGATATTGAGTTAATTATGGTTATATTCGATCAAGTTAGAGGAAGATTCTAAAGGAAAAGCTGTAATTGAGCAGTGAGTGGCCTGCGAAATTGGGGTAAGTGTTTGGTCTAACTTTGACTCGAGAGAATAGGAATCCCCGCTTGTTTGCTATGTGAAATGCATGGGCGTGGTGTATAGGTGAGGTGACGAGTATCTATGCACCACCCAATTTTCCTGTTAAGCATGAACATTTTCCCGTCCCCAACTTAATTGATTCTTGTCTTAATTGTTATATGTTCATTATTGTTTCTATGACTACCTGGACTTGTTATTTTATTGTTAAATATTATTGTGGTTATTTTGGAAAGAGTATTGGTTGTTTAGCTGGATTCCTTGTGGTACAAAACGGTTGAGCGGTTTGGCATTATTTTTATGAATTATATATACATATATATATGTATATATATATGTATATATATATATATGTATATGTATATGTATATGTTCCTGTTGGTTTCATTTTTGATAATATTGAGGAAGTGATGAGGAATGCAGTTTAACTGTTTTATGAGTGTTGAGGTTTACGTGGTTGTTTTGTTTCAATTGATTGTCACCAATTGTTGTGGCAAGTGTATTAAAAGTGTTGGTTGTTCTCTTGATTTTATCATGGTACATAAAGACTGAGCTGGGTTGACAGCGTTACGGTGTTTACATATATTCTGGTTGGTTTTATTGTGAAATGATATCGGTTGAAGCTTACGAGCTATACTGTTTTCTGTTTGAAATTGGTTGAAATAAAAGTGTTGTGAAAGGTTTGGCCTGAACTGTGAAAGTTTTTGATGAATAAATAAAATTGGTGTGATAAGGGTGGATAATTGATTGTGATATTGTGAATAAGTGGGATCGGGTTGCACGTCGCAACAAGATAATGATAAGGGAGAATATGCATGTTTTACTGTTTATAAAATAAAGGCTGGAACACTCATTATTTTATTGTCATTATTTCATACTCCTCTTTTACTATTATTTTAAAGTGAAACTTGTTCTGTTTACAATTTGTCGAGACATAAATATTATGAAAGGCTTTGACTTGAAATGCGGTGATAAGGGGGCTGTGATAAGGGTGGATAATTGATTGTGATACGGGTGAATAAATTGATATGATATGTCTGGTGGGATCGGGTTGCACGCCGCAACAAGGAGCAATAAGGGAGGACATTTATGTTTTTTTTTACTGATTTTCAAAGAAAAATAAAGATTTAAAAACCTACTATTTTATATTAGTATTTTTCATATTTTGGCACTACTTTCATTTAAAGTTAAAGTTTGGAAACTTGAAAATTATTTGAGAGTTGGTTATAGCTGAGGCCTGGAAAAGGAGAATGAGTTATTTTATTATTGTGGCAGTACTTAATTATTTGTTTAGATTTCTTTCTTGCTTTATATTTATTGTCTCAGTTATATTTTTCTTGTTCGTGTAGATTTGTTTTATTGCGTTATTGTTGTTAATGCCCTGCCGTATCCTCGTCATTACTTCATCGAGGTTAGGCTCGGCACTTACTCAGTACATGGGTTCGATTGTACTGATACTACACTCTGCACTCTTTTGTGCAGATCCAGGTACCGACCAGCAGTAGAGATATTTAGAGCGACTATTCGTTTATTCGGAGACACGAGGTATATCTGTCGGCGTTCGCAGATCTCGAGAGTCTTCTCCTATTTTTATAACGCTGTTTTATTATATTCTGAACAGTTACATTATTTCTTTCAGCCCATTATTTGTAATATTTATTAGTAGTTCGTGAATTGTGACACCAGACATTGGAGTAGTTTTAGAGTTATTTATAAAAATTAGTTCGTGGATCGTTTTATTTAGTTGTTCATTATTTCATCTTTGAAAATTATTCATCGAAAACCCAATAGATTTAGTTTACTTTAGATTATTTTATTATGTCTAAATGGATAAATAATGCAAAGTAGTTATTCGAATTCTAACATTGGCTTGCCTAGCAAGTGTGGTGTTAGGCGCCATCACGATCCCTAAGGTTGGGAAATTTGGGTCGTGACAAGTTGGTATTAGGGCACTAGGTTGCTTAGGTCTCACAATTCACGAACAAGCTTAATAGAGTCTGAAGGATCGGTACGAAGACGTCTGTACTTATCTTTCAGAGGCTATGAAGTTAGGAACAATTTCACTTCTATTCTACTCTATCGTGCGAATTTATTCTACCATTGATGATTGAACTTGTCTATTCTTGTCCTCACAAATCTCGACAACACGCAAAGCGTTTACAACCGGACAAGAGATGAAGCCCCAATGACATCTACGATTAGGGGAAGAGATAGAAGCATAGCTCCTACTAAAGCTCGAACATCAGCACCTATTGTACAGTCTCAAATGGATCTAGACGCGGAGGTTCTAGCTCAATCGATACATGTTGGACTAGCCCATATCCCAGAAGGATTTATAGCTACTTCAGTATTGCATAACAAGGGAATAGTTGAAAGCAACGGGGTCGATTTATATGAGCCGTGAAGTTTAACATTTTAGATTATCAAGCATTGTGACCTATGACTTCGTGCCAAGTGGAAAAGTCCAGTGTCAAGGAATAGATTGCGGGGTCATGTGTTATATCGGTTTTGGCTTGGAATGTATAAGTCCAGAGATGTTGTGTCACGACCCAAAATCCTAACAGGTTGTGATGGCGCCTATCGTGGAACTAGGCTAGTCAACCATCCCATCACTACCCATTAGTTCTATTATAATATTTCACAAATCAATAATAATAAGCAACAACCAAAATATAAAATAATTTCTTAAGTTTTTACGCCCCAATAATAAAAATCTAATAGTCTAAATAATCCTCCCAAGATTTGGAATCAATGATCATGAGCATCTAAGATATAAACTAACTCTACTAATGTCTTAAGAAACGTCTATGAATCAAATACTAATACTAAATAAGGAAGGGAAATGGAGAAGTTGTGGACGCTGGACAGCTACCTCGAAATCCCGTAAAACTGCTGCTAACGAACAGAGACAGCTACTGCTCTGAGTCGGTACCTGGATCTGTGCACAGAGGCACAAGGAGTAATGATGAGTACGCCAACTCACTAGTAATTAAAATAAATCACAGTCTGAGAAATACGAAACACACAACACAGATACACCAATTCACAAAAACAGTAAAACACCAAGTCACCGCAAAGTATTCATCAAATTCATAAGTTCGAAAACCGTTTTCCAGAAATTCTTTGAAACAAGTATAATTTCAATATATATCTCAGTAAAACTCTTAGTAAAACTCAGTTTGAAAACGAAGTGAATCATAGTTCAAAAACTCAGTAAAATCATCATAAATCTGCCTCTCGGGCCATAATCATTTCTCGTAACAATTTCCCTCAGTATCAGCCCATCAGGCAACCTCATAGTCACTCAATATCAGCCCATCAAGCAACCTCACAGTCACTCAATATCAGCCCATCAGGCAACCTCATAGTCACTCAATATCATCCATCAGACAACCTCACAGTCACTCAATATCAGCCCATCAGGCAACACCTGCGCTCACTGGGGGTGTGTACAGACTCCGGAGGGGCTCCCACAGCCCAAGCGCTATAACAAGCCACATCATGGCATAAATCACTCACAATATTTGCCCTCGACCTCTCTCATATCATATCATCCTCACAATATTGGCCTGCAACCTCACTTAGTCAGACACTCTCAACATGCCCTTCAGGCCATAAATATACCAGGTTCTCGACCCAAAAATAGTGTTTCATTTTCAATAAATAGTATCAAAATACTCGGAGTGTAGAAATAATTATCAAGAAAAGACTGAGTGAAAATCATAACATATCAAGTGAGGAAATAGTAAAAACAGCCCCCAAAGGGTAAACAGATCAGCACTAGGCCCCAAACATGGCTTACAACCCAAATCATATCAATACTATTAAGCATAGGCTTTAAAAATCGGTTTCGCAACTCAATAGTTGCCTAAATAGGGAATATATTTCCAAAGTTCCAATCTTCGCATTCCAAAACCCGTGAAAGGGTGTAGAGTCCGGGGTTTCATTGTAACGACCCGGTCTGTCGTTACGTAGAATCTGCACCATAATTGATGTTAACGACTTGTCATAGATTGATTATACTGTTATTGATGTGTTAGAGTTGATAGGCTTGAAATCGAAGTGATTCTAATGATAATTTAGCCACTTAGTCTATGAAAATAGCCTTGAAGTTGGAAAAGTCAACTGAGAGTTGACTTATTGGTAAACGACCTCGAAATGCAGATTTTATGGCTCGTATAGCTTCGTTAGGTGATTTGGGACTTAGGAGTCTGTTCAGAATAATTTTGTGATGTCCGGGATAGAATTAGGCTTGAATTGGCGAAAGTTAATTTTTGGTGATTTCCGGTTGGCAGTGGAAAATAGGCTATCGGGGTCGGAATGGAATTCTGACAGTTGGAACAGGTTCGTAATGTTATTTTGGATATGTCTGCAAAATTTCAGGTCAATCGGAGTTGTTTTGGATAGTTTCGGCATCATTGGTGGATTTTAGAAATATCAAAGTTCTTAGGCTTGAATCCGATGTAAATTTGGTGTTTTGATGTTAGTCTTGGTGTTTTTAGAGTGCAACTAAGTTTTAATGATCATATGTGACGTGTTAGTATATTTGGTTGGGTTCCCGAGGGGATCGGGATTGATTTCGGGTGGTTAACGGACTCATTTGGACTTAGATAAATTGTTGGTTTTCTGGTTTTTGTGCAGCAGGTTTTCCTTCACTGCGATCGCGTAGTTCAAATCGAGAGGGGCAGAATTTTACTCTCTGCGATCGCGACCGCAGAGGTTGAGCAGGTTGAGCAGTGCGATCGCATAGGGATAGAGGGGTGCGTGTGGGGGTTGGTCAGGCGTACTTCGCGATCGCGTGGGTTGACTTGCGATCGCGTACGTGTAGGCCACAAGTAACTGCGGTCGCGTAGCATATGTTGCGATCGCAGAAGGCAAATTGGGCAGCTGAAAAATTGTGCTCCGCGATTGCGACTGGAAGTCCGCGATCGCGATGAATTATTAACTGGGCAGTTATAAAAATAAACCCTCCGCGACCTAAACCCCTTTTACACCATTTTTGTACGGACAGAGAGCTCTTGAGGTGATTTTTGAAGAGGGAAATCAGTGGTATTCGTAGAGGTAAGTATTTTGGACCTTAAAACTTGATTATAGGTGATTAAGGAACATAATCACAGTGTTTAATTCATGAAAATCAGTAGAAAAAGGTGGGTTTAGGGCTTGAGATTATGAGACCTTTAGGGGTCGATTTGAGGGGTCAAACGGACTCCGATTTTAGCGTTCTTTATATGTACGGACTCAGGAGATGACGAAGAATATTTTGGTATAAAAGTTTTTGAGTTTCGGGACGCGGGCCTGGGGGTCGGGTTTTGGCCGAATTCGAGTTTTTGAGCTAAATTCGATATTTTTCAATTGGAATTTATTCCTTGAGCATAATTTGATGATAAAAATCTGAACTTGGTAGATTTGGAGCATCCGGAAGTTGATTCGAAAGGCAAACGCATTGCGAAGTAGTTTCGGGCTAGTTTGAGGTAAGTAATGTCTTTAAATCCTGTCCTGAGGGTATGAAACCCCGGACTATGCACCCTTACACGGGTTTTGAAATGCAAAGATTGAAACTTTGGAGATATATTCCTTACTTAGGCGACTATTGAGTTGCGAAATGGATTTCTAAAGATTATTTCCAATAGTACTATATATACTTGATATGATTTGGGTTATAAGCCATGTTTGGGGCCTAGTGCCGACTTGTTTATCCCTTGGGGGTTGTGTTTACTATATTTTTCCTCACTGATACGTCATGATTTTACACTCAGTCTTTTCCTGTGAAATTATTTTGACACTTAGAGTATTTTGATACTATTTCTTGAAAATGAAATACTATTTTGGGTCGAGAACCCGGTATGTTATGGCCTAAGGGCAAATCGAGAGTGTCTGACTGAGTGAGGCTTTCAGGCCTATATTGTGAGGATATGAGGGAGGCTTCCAGGCCTATATTGTGAGAGGATTTCATGCCTACATTGTGAGAGGCTTTCAGAACTATATTGTGAGAGGCTTTCAGGCCTATATTGTGAGAGGCTTTCAGGCCTATATTGTGAGAGGCTTTCAGGCCTCTGTTGTTATAGCGCTTGGGCTGTAGGATCCCCTTCGGAGTCTGTACACACCCCCAGTGAGCGCAGGTACCTATTGAGTGATGATTATTGCCCGAGGGGCTGTTACTGAGTGATTGTAAGAATGTCTGATGGGAAATTGTTACGAGAAATGATTTTGGCCCGAGGGGCAGATTTATGATGATTTTACTGAGTTTTCGAACTATGATTTACTTCGTTTTCAATCCGGTTTTTACTGAGGATTTTACTGAGATATACTGATATTACACTTGTTTCAAAAGATTTTTGGAAACTGATTTCGAACTTATGACTTGATGAATATTTTATGATGGCTTGGTGTTTTACTGGCTTTGTGGATTGGTGTATCTGTACTGTGTGTTTTATAGTTCTCAGACTGGATTTATTTTCATTACTACTGAGTTGGTGTACTCATAAAGACTCCCTGTGCCTCTGTGCACAGATTCAAGTACCGATTTGGAGCAGTAGCTGCCTTGTTCGTTAGCAGCAGCTTTACGGGATTTCGGGGTAGCTGTTCAGCGTCCACAACTTCTCCATTTCCCTTCCTTATTCAGTTTAACATTTCATTCCTAGACTTTATTTAAGACATTAGTAGAGTTAGCTTTATTTCGTAGATGCTCGTGACCCTGTTGACTCCAGTCTTGGGAGGTTTTGGTTAGACTGTTGGACTATTATTGGGGCGCTAAAACTTAATGAATTATTATTTTGATACGTTGTTGTTTATTATTGAAATGCGAATTATTATAAATCGAACAAATGCGTAGTGATGTGATGGTTTGCTAGCCTAATTCCACGATAGGCTCCATCACGACCTGTAAGGATTTGGGGTCGTGACATTCATACCCTCATGACAGGATTTAAAGACATTACTTACCTCAAACTAGCCCGAAAACTATTCCGCAATACGCTTTCCTCTCGTATAAACCTCCGAGCGCTCCAAATTTATAAAGATCAGACCTTTATGATAAAATTATGCTTAAGGAATGAATTCCAATTGAAAAATGCCAAATTTTAGCTCAAAACCCGAAATCGGTCAAAACCCGACCCTCAGGCCCGCGTCCTGAAACTCAAAAATTTGTATACCAAAATGTTCTTCGTCATCTCACGGGTCCGTACATATAAAGAACGCAAAAATCGGAGTTTGTTTGACCCCTCAAATCGACCTCTAAAGGTCTCATAATCTCAAGCCCTAACCCCAACTTTTTCTACTGATTTTCATGAATTATACACTGAGATTATGTTCCTTAATCACCTATAATCGAGTTTTAAGGTCCAAAATACTTACCATTATGATGAACACTGATTTTCCCACTTCAAAATCGCCTCAAAAGCTTCTTCCCGTTCAAAAATGGTGTTAAAATAGGTTATGGTCGCGGAGGGTTTATTTTTATATTGCCCAGTGATTTCTTCATCGCAATCGCGGACTTCCAGTCGCGATCGCGGAGCACAAAACCCACTGCCTCTCTTTTTACTCTACGCAATCACAGAATGGCCCACGCGATTGCGAAGCTTAGCCTTCCACACCCACGCGATCGCATCCATTCTCACGTGATCGCGGAGAACGTTTGACCTCACTCCCCACGCGCCTAACTGACCCTACGCGATCGCGATCAAGTTCACGCAATCGCACTGCTTAAGCCACTCGCCTTACGCGATCTCACCCTTACTCCTGCGATCGTGATGCACAAATTTCCCCCTGGCCTCCTTAACCTTACGGGATCGCGGACAATTCCTCGCGATCGTGATGAATAAATTTTTGTTGCACCAAAAACCAGAAAAACAACAGTTTTTCCTAAGGCCAAGATGCCCATTAACCACCCGAAATATATCCTGAGCCCCTAGAGACCCCAACCAAATATACCAACACGTCACATATGATCATTCAAACTTAGTTGAACCCTCGGAACACCAAAACTAACATCAAAACACCCAAATCACATCGGATTCAAGCCTAAGAACTTTCAAATTTCTAAAATCCACCAACGATGCCGAAACTATCCAAAACAACTACGATTGACCTGAAATTTTGCAGACATATCCAAAATGGCATTACGAACCTGTTCCAACTGTCGGATTCCATTCCGACCCCGATAGCCTATTTTCCACTGCCGACCGGAAATCGCCAAAAACTAACTTTTGCCAATTCAAGCCTAAATCTACACCAGGCATCACAAAACTATTCTAATCACACTCTTAAGTCCCAAATCATCTACCGAAGCTATCCGAGCCATAAAATCCGCATTCCGAGGTCGTTTGCCAATAAGTCAACTCTCAGTTGATTTTTCCAACTTTAAGGCTATTTTTAAAGATTAAATGACTAAACTCTCACTACGACCATTTCGATTTCAAGCATACCAACTCTAACACATCAATAACAGTATAAGCAACCTATAACAAGTCAATAACAGTAATTATAATGGAGGTTCTACGTAATGACAGACCGGGTCGTTACATTCTCCCTCTCTTAAACAAACGTTCGTCCTTGAACGGGTCTAGAAACATACCTGGAGTCTCAAACAAGTGAAGATATTTACTCTGCATCTCCCGCTCGGTCTCTCAAGTAGCCTCCTTCAGTGGCTGACCTCTCCACTATACTTTCACTGAAGCTATATCCTTGTACCTCAACTTTCTAACCTCGCGAGCCAAAATTGCTACTGGCTCTACCTCATATGACATATCCCCCTTGAGTTGAACTGTGCTGAAGTCTAACACATGAGACGGGTCACCAACATATTTCCTGAGCATCGACACATGAAATACCGGATGAACACTCGATAAGTTGGGTGGCAAGGCAAGTCTGTAAGCCACCTCTCCAACCTTCTGAAGTACCTCAAAAGGACCAATAAGCCGAGGACTCAACTTTCCTCTCTTTATGAACCTCATAACACCCTTCATGGGTGATACCTTCAGTAGTACCTTATCACCTTCCATAAATGACACATCCCGGACCTTCCGTTCCGCATAACTCTTCTGCCTAGACTGCGCTGTGAGAAGTCGCTCCTGAATCAACTTCACCTTCTCCAACGCATCCTGAATCAAATCCGTGCCCAATAACTTAACCTCACCAGGTTCGAACCAACCAACCGGAGATCTACACCTCCTACCATATAAAGCCCCATACGAGGCCATCTGAATACTGGACTGGTAGCTGTTATTATATGCAAACTCAGCTAGTGGAAGAAACCGATCCCATGAACCACAAAAATCAATCACACAAGCCCGTAACATATCCTTCAAAATCTGAATAGTACGTTCCGACTGCCCGTCGGTTTGAGGATGAAATGCAGTGCTAAACTCTACATAAGTATCCATACCTCTCTATACGGCCCTCCAAAACTGAGATGTGAACTGAGTCCCTCTGTCAAAAATGATAGAAACCGGAACTCCATGCAACCGGACAATCTCTTTAATGTAAATACCAGCTAACCGCTCTGAAGTATAAGTAGTGTTGATAGGAATGAAGTGCGCGGACTTGGTCAATCTATCCACAATGACCCAAACAAAATCAAAACCCTTCGACGTCCGTGGAAGTCCAACTACAAAGTCCATAGTAATCCGCTCCCACTTCCACTCCGGAATATCTAACCTCTGAAGCAACCCACCTGGTCTCTGGTGCTCATACTTGACCTGCAGGCAGTTGAGACACTGTGCTACATACTCAAAAATATCTCTCTTCATCCGCCTCCACCAATACTGCTATCTCAAATCATGATACATCTTCGCGGCACCCGTATGAATAGAATACCGCGAGCTGTGAGCCTATGCTAATATCAGCTCTCGAATCCCTTCCACATTGGGCACGCAAATGCGGCCCTGCATCCTCATAACACCGTCATCACCAATAATCACATCCATGGCATCACCTCGACGGACCCTATACTGAAGGACTAATAAGTGTCGGTCATCATACTGGCGAGCTCTAATCTGATCATAAAGAGAAGACCGGGAAGCCATGCTAGCTAATACCCGCGGAGGGTCTGACAAATCCAATCTCACCAACTGACCCGCTAAAGCCTGAACATCAAGTGCTAAAGGTCGCTCTGTTGCTGAAAGGTATGCTAGACTCCCCAAACTCTCGGCTCTGCGACTCAAGGCATCAGCCACTACATTGGCCTTTCCCGGGTGATACAAAATAGTAAGGTCATAATCCTTGAAAATCTCTAACCACCTCCTCTGCCGCAAATTCAAATCCTTCTACCTCAGCAGATACTGCAAACTACGATGGTCGGTGAAGATCTCACATTGTACCCCATACATGTAATGACGCCAAATCATTAAGGCATGAACAATGGCAGCTAACTCAAGATCGTGCACTGGATAGTTCTTCTCGTGCACCTTCAACTGTCTAGACGCGTAGGCAATCACCCTACCGTCCTGCATCAATACTGCTCCTAAACCAACTCTAGAAGCATCACAATAGACTGTGTAAGAACCTGAACCAGTAGGCAAAACTAGTACCGGAGCTGTGGTCAATGCTGACTTGAGTTTCTGAAAGCTCTCCTCACACTCATCAAACCATCTGAATGGAGCACCTTTCTAGGTCAATCTAGTCAATGGTGAAGCAATAGATGAGAACCTTTCTACAAAGCGACGGTAATATCCCGCCAAACCAAGGAAACTCCTGATCTCCGTAGTTGAGGACCATCTAGGCCAACTCTGCACTGCCTCAATCTTCTTCGGATCAACCTGAATACCCTCACTAGACACCACGTGCCCAAAGAAAGCTACTGAACCAAGCCAAAACTCACACTTGGAGAATTTTGCATAAAGTTTATCCTCCCTCAACCTATGTAACACAATCCTCAAGTGCTGAGCATGCTCTTCCTAGCTACGAGAATAAACCAATATGTCATCAATGAACACAATGATGAACGAATCAAGGTAAGGCTGAAACACGTTGTTCATCAATTGCATGAACGCGGCTGGGGCATTGGTCAGCCCAAATGACATAACCAGGAATTCGTAATGACCATATCTGGTCCTGAAAGCAGTCTTCGGAATGTCAGAATCCCGAATCTTCAACTGATGATACCCCGACCTCAAGTAGATCTTGGATAACACCTTAGCTCCCTGAAGCTGATCAAATAAATCATCAATAAGAGGCAAAGGATAACGGTTCTTCACCGTAACCTTATTAAGTTGTCTATAATCAATACACATACGCATGGAGTCGTCTTTCTTTTTCACAAACAACACCGGTGCACCCCAAGGTGACACACTAGGACAAATGAATCCCTTATCTAAGAGTTCCTGAAGCTGTTCTTTAAATTCTTTCAACTTCGTTGGTGCCATGCGGTAAGGTGGAATAGAGATAGGATGAGTGTCTNCTACAGGAACAGAATCAACAGATGGAGTCTCACTACTAACATCCCTCACAAAAGCAAGATAAGATTCACACCCTTTCTCAACCATATGCTGAGCCTTTAAATAAGAAATCACTCTACTAGGCACATTCTCTATAGACCCTCTTCACTCAACTCTCGGAACTCCGGGCATGGCTAAGGTCACGGTCTTAGCGTGACAATCAAGGATAAAATGACATGGGGATAACCAATCCATGCCCAGAATTACATCAAAATCGACCATACTGAGGTTATCAAGTCCACTCGGGTCTCCAAACCCCCAATAGATATAAGACACGACCGATACACACGGTCCACAACAATAGTATCGCCCACCGGAGTCAAAACATGGACAGACGTAACTAAAGACTCACGGGGCATATTCAGAAATTGAACAAAATAGGATGAGACATAAGAGTATGTGGAACCAGAGTCAAATAAAGCAAAGCATCACTGTGACAAACTGAAATAGTACCTGTAATCACCGCATCTGAGGCCATAACATCAGGGCCTAGACGGAAGTGCATAAATATGTGGCTGGCCTCCACTTGTTCGACCTACCCCTCTAGGGCAGCCTCTAGCTGCCTGACCACCACCCCTGGCTGCCTGGGAAGGTGGTGTAGTGACTGGGGCTGAAGCCGAGGGCTGAACCCTCTGCTGAGATGAACTACTAGGACGACAGGGACACTGCCTCCACTCATGTCCGAACTCTCCACACTCATAACAACTACCTGGAGCTGGAGATGAAAACTGACGAGAACCCCTGCTACCATGATAACCACCAGACGAACCATGCATAGAAGAACCCTGATAAGATGACGCTTGGGCGGAGCTCTGAGCTGGAAGGGAACTAAAAGATGAACGTCCTGATGAGAACTGCGAGGACCCTGGCCCGAAGATACACCACTGTAAGCTGGGCGAACTGGCTGTGGAGGTATAAATGGACGACCTCTGCTGTGCTGAAACTGCTCTCTAGAAGGGGCACCACTGAAGCTACCTGATCCCAGAGGCCTCTTGGTTTCTCTCTCCTCACGCTCCTGCCTGCGAACCGACTCAATGTCCCGAGAAATGTCAACAACCTGCTCAAATGTAGCTCCAGACACACTCTCTCTGGTTATCAAAATGCGAAGCTGATAAGTGAGACCATCTACAAATCTCCTGATCATTTCCCTATCAGTAGGGACTAACTCCGAAGCATGTCTAGCCAACTCGGAAAACCTCATCTCGTACTGTGTAACTGATAACTCTCCCTGGCGCAGCTGCTCAAACTGTCTACACTGCTCCTCTCTGTGGGACTGAGGAACATACTTCTCCAAAAAGATCGTGGAGAACTTGTCACGACCCCAAATCCTAACAGGCCGTGATGGCGCCTATCGTGGAACTAGGCTAGCCGACCATCACTTTACTACGCATTTATCCAATTATATTAGTTCACAATTAAATAATAAGCAAGCAAACCATAGCATAAATAATATAAATAAGTCTTAACGTTTCCATATTAGCCTAAACAAC
>ML268236.1:33173-55163 GCA_005239495.1 Nicotiana undulata | reverse complement strand
CGTACTCATAAAGACTCATTGTGCCTCTGTGCACAGATCCAGGTACTAGTTCGCAGCAGTAGCAGGCGCAGTGTGGTAGCAGAAATTTCACGGGACTTCGAGGTAGCTGTCCAGCATCCACAACTTCTCCATTTCCTTTCCTTATTTAGTCTTAGCATTTTATTCAGAGACATATATTATAGTTTTAGCAGAGTTAGTTTATTTATTCTTAGATGCTCATGACTATTGACTCCAGTTTTTGGGAGGTTGTTTAGGTTAATATGGGAACGCTAATACTTTATTATATTAATTATGATGTGGTTGCTTGCTTCTTATTTAATTGTGAACTATTATAATTGAACAAAAAGCGCAGTAAGGTGATGGTTGGCTAGCCTAATTCCACGATAGGCACCATCACGACCTGTTAGGATTTGGGGTCGTGACAGTAACTTAAGGAAACAATTTGATGAGAACTAATAGAAGTGTTAATTAACTATATTAAAATTAATATATTCAACTTCCCGTAAAATCTAAGCAAAGCAATAAAACTATTTATAGTTTACATGTATCGTTGAAATTTTCTTACTATTGTTGATTAGAAATGAATTTATTCACACAATCAATTCAAGCTTTAATTTAATACATTAAAATTTGATGGACTAATGCACGACTAAAGGGTAACACGAGACTCTTTGTTTTAGTACTTATATTATATCTTTCACTCTTGAGCTTTAATACACTTTTAATAAAACCCAATTAAGGCTTTATTAATAGATGGCCTTATTAAAAGCTGGCTACCTGAATAGGTTTTACATCTCTGGTCATCTGAACAGCCCACATTTCTGTTGAGAAGATATGGGACTAAATGTAGTTAGCTAGCTTAGTTGTGTTAATTGTGGTTAGTTAACTAATGGTAGTTAGTTAGTTAAGACAGTTGTATACAGCTAATTTAATTAATGTGCTGTATATAACTAACTCATAGTTAGTTAACACTGTATCAGTTCATTCTATGAGAGAATCCTTCTTCTCCATTGATTCTCCTCCGTTACTTTCTTCTTCTTCCTTCTCCATTGAAGCTCACTCAGTAGAAGTTATCATGGTATCAGAGCTTGCGGATTGATCCGAGCTCCTTAATTCCATTATTTTTCTGCCTAATTGCTTTTGACTCGCCATTGTTGGTGAAACTCATCTTTGAGCAGCTAGGGTTTTGCAATTCAGATCTTACTCTAAGTTTTCAAGCTAATTTCAATGGCAATTGAAACTACAGACAACGCTACTGATGTTCCACCAGCTAGAGGAGGCATCAACAATATTTCAGTTGTAGATCAGCATCATCCTCTATTTCTCCAGCCTTGCGATACTCCAGGTAGCTCGCTAATTTCGATTAAACTCACAGGACCTGAGAACTATGCTTTATGGAGCAGTTCTATGCGAGTTAGCCTACTAGGAAAGAGCAAATTAGGTTTTGTTGATGGTAGGTATTCTAAGGATAAATTTGATCCATCCTTGCATGAACTGTGGGAGAAGTGCAATGCTATAGTGCTTTCGTGGATAATGAATTCAGTTAGCAATGAATTACTAAGTGGTATGGTGTATGCTACAAGTTCTCAGAAGGTCCGGTCTAATCTTAGGGAAAACTTTGATAAAGTTAATGGATCGAGAATCTTGTATCTTCATAGACAAATAGCCACTTTAACCCAGGGTATTTCCTCAATCTCAGTTTACTTCTCAAAACTGAAGGAATTGTGGGCAGAGTTTGATGCCCTAATTCCCTGCCCTGGTTGGGGTTGTGAAGAATCTAAGAAATATGTTGAACATTTGAATCTCAAAGACTTTTGCAGTTTCTAATGGGACTGAATGAGTCATATGCTCAGTCTAGCAATCATATTATGATGTTGTCCTCAACTCCTTCAATTAATAAGGCGTATGCTATGATAGTGTCTGAGGAAAGTAGGAGATCATTGACTCTTCCTGCACATATTCCTGAGATAAATGAAGGAATAGCCTTGTTTAGTAACAATGGAGGTTACATGGGTACTAGTTCACATGGTTCTAGTAATGCTGCCATGTATAACAACAAGGGAGGATCATCTAGTTGAGGAGCATTTTATAGATACAAGAAGAATAATCTTTACTGTGACTATTGTCATTTCAAAGGGCATACTAGAGATACATGCTACAAATTGTGGGATATCCAGCAGATTTCAAAGCTAAGAAGAAGATTCCCTCTATCAATTATACTAAGGACAACCATTCTAATAATGATGTCAACTCTGCTTCTTTGAGTGAATCTGGTTTAAGTGTTAACATGGCCAGAAATGCAGCACCTAGTCAAGTTCACAATCAGAATGTTCAAGCAGGACTAACAGGACTGGCAGGGATTCCACAGTTTACTCAGGAGCAGTACACTCAAATTCTGCAGATGCTTGGCAAAGGCAGTGAGAATGGTAGTTCATCTGGGAATGCAGGTATAGCAATTTCATCTATGACTACTAGTGGAGATCTAATTAAGTGGATAGTGGATTCTGGAGCATCAAATCACATGGTTAATGACAAACAAGTCTTAACTGAGAATAGTGAGTGTGATAAGTCTAAAGAGTGCAGAGTTCATCTGCCTACTGGGGAGACAGTCACTGTTAATCACATAGGATCTACTTATCTTTTTCCTGGTCAAAAGATAACTAATGTGCTGCATATACCTGGATTCAAATACAATCTCCTATCTATATCAAAGTTAACAAAAGAACTAAAGTGTGTAGCCATGTTCTTTCCTAATTTCTTCATTTTTCAAGATCTCTTCAGTGGAAAAGTGAAGGGGATTGGTAGAGAAGACAGTGGTCTCTATGTGTTCAATCGCAGTAGCAAACTTCAGATGGATTATGTGTCTCAGTGTAAAGGTGTTTCAAATTCTGTTGCTGTAAATCCAATAACTGGCAGTAGACTAAGTGTAGATCTTTGGCATAAAAGGCTAGGCCATGTGCCACTTAGTACTTTGAGGAAAATGAAATTTTTTTCAATCGGTAAAACTTGATTCATCTGAAGGTCATTGTACTGTTTATCCACTAGCTAAACAATCAAGACTGCCATTTCCTTCAAGTAATACTGTCTCTACTGCTTGCTTTCACACTATTCATGGTGATGTATGGGGTCCTTACAGAGTTCCTACACATGATGGTAAAAGGTACTTTCTAACCTTAGTTGATGATCATTCCAGGTATACTTGGATCTTTTTACTTCCTTCAAAGGGTGAAGTAGTTGTAGTAATGAGAAATTTCTTACTCATGGTCCAGAATGTTTACTCTTGTTCTGTGAGGGTGTTTAGATCTGACAATGGTTGTGAATTTTTTAATTCACAAATGACAGCATTACTGCAATCCTTTGAAATCATTCATCAAAGTTCTTGTGTCTACACTCCTCAGCAAAATGGAGTTGCTGAAAGGAGACACATATATATTTTGGACACTGCAAGAGCCTTGAGGTTCCAAGATTCAGTTCCTCTAAGGTTCTGGGGGGAGTGTGTTCTAGCTGTTGTTTATGTGATCAACAGAGTACCTACACCTACTCTTCAAGGCAAGTGTCCCTATGAAATGTTGCAAGGTCAGTTGCCCTCACTACAGCATTTGAGAGTGTTTGGTTGTTTGGGATCTCCAAGAGCTGTTCCAGCTATATTTCTTGGTTACTCTTTGACTCATAAGGGGTACAAGATGTATGTTATTCACTCAAGAAGTTTTCAAGTCACTAGAGAGGTAGTGTTCAAAGAAGATGTCTTTCCTTTCAAGCATCTTCCTACTACTATCTCATCTCTATTTCCAGTTCTGGACCTCAGCACTATATCTTCTTCTTCTTCTCCTTCTATGGCATCCACTTCAACTAGTGTTGAACCTGCTGAGTCAGTTTTAGACACTAGCATATTAGACTCAGTTGTTCAACCCCCTACGTTGCACACACCAGACTCAGTAGAGTTTGTTGAGACAACTGATGATTCCAGCAGTTCTTTACATGATATTGCTATGCCCTCTAATGCTCCTGAGTCCTCTAGAAAATGCACCAGAACTAGTAGACCTCATGTATGGCTTAAAGACTATGTCACTCAGAAGCAAGCTTTTTCATCTATTGTTGAGCCTCATTATTATATTGAGGCAATAAAAACATCCATACTGGATTGAGGCTATGCAATCAGAGATTGCAGCCTTAGAAGATAATCATACATGGAGCATTGTTGTTCTTCCTTCTGGGAAAGTGCCTATTGGTTGTCGATGGGTGTATAAGGTGAAGTACACTGCCTCAGGAGCTGTGGACAGGTATAAGGCTAGGCTAGTGGCTAAGGGGTATAGTCAACAGGAGGGGCTTGACTACACTGAAACTTTCTCTCCTGTGGCCAAGATGGTCACAGTGAGATCTGTCATTGCACTTGCAGCAACCAAGCACTGGTCCATCTTTCAAATGGATGTCCATAATGCCTTTCTACAAGGAGATCTTCAGGAAGAGGTGTACATGGAGATTTCTCAGGGGTTTGCAAGCCAGGGAGGGACTTCTAAGGTTTGCAAACTTCACAAGTTTTTATATGGTTTGAAGCAAGTCCCTAGGCAATGGAACAAGAAACTAACTGATGCATTAATGGATCTTGGCTTCACTCAAAGCCACTATGACTATTCTCTCTTCACCAAAAGGGAGCAGGCTGCACTGACAGTAGTCTTGGTGTATGTAGATGATCTACTGGTGACAGGTAGCTGCTCTGATCTGATTCTCAAAACAAGGAATGGTCTTAAGCTCAGGTTCAAAATGAAGGATTTGGGAGAGCTGAAATTCTTCCTTGGGATAGAGTTTGCTAGGTCAAGAAAAGGCATAGTAATGAGCCAAAGGAAATATGCTTTGGAGCTTATATCTGAGATGGGACTTGGAGGGTCCAAACCAGCTAGTACTCCACTGGAGTCCAATGTGAAACTAACCTCTATGGAGTATGATTCTTTTATCAAAGGTGACTCAGTTTCAGATACAACAAGAGAGGACAGTCTACTAGCAGATTCATGTCAGTATCAAAGACTCATAGGAAGGTTGTTGTATCTAACTATGACTAGAGTTGACATTGCCTATGTTGTGGAAGTGCTCAGCCAGTTTATGCACAAGCCAAAATAGTCACACCTTGAAGCTGCTCATAGAGTTGTAAGATATATCAAGGCAGCACCTGGTCTAGGTCTGCTTATGCCCTTAGACAGTTCAGGCACACTTGCAGCTTATTGTGACTCAGACTGGGGAGGTTGCCTACAGACTAGAAGATCTGTTACAGGATATCTAGTGAAATTTGGAGATGCTACCATATCCTGGAAGTCGAAGAAACAGGATACAGTAGCTAGAAGTTCAGCAGAGGTAGAATTCAGAAGCATGGCTTCCACAGTTGCTGAACTAACTTGGCTGACAGGGTTATACAAAGAGCTAAGAGTTGACATCAACTGACCTATTTCTCTATACTCTGACAGTAAAGCTGCTATCCAAATTGCAGCTAATCCTATTTTTCATGAGAGAACAAAGCATATTGATATCGATTGTCACTTTGTGAGGGAGAAAATTGTTCAAGGAATGATCAAGAACTTTCATGTTTCTACTAAGGAACAACTTGCAGATTTATTGACTAAGAGTCTTGGCAAATTGCAGCATGACTATCTTTTGTCCAAGCTGGGGTTGAAAGACATATTTCAACCATCAGCTTGAGGGAGGGTGTTGAGAAGATATGAGACTAACTGTAGTTAGCTAGCTTAGTTAGTGTTAACTGTGGTTAGTTAACTAATGGTAGTTAGTTAGTTAATGACAGTTGTATACAACTAATTTAATTAATGTACTGTATATAACTAACTCATAGTTAGTTAACACTGTATCAGTTCATTCTATGAGAGAATCCTTCTTCTCCATTGATTCTCCTCCGTTGCTTTCTTCTTCTTCCTTCTCCATTGAAGCTCACTCACTTGAAGTTATCAATCTCACATACTTCCGTTTTTATTTTATTTATTATCTTTATTACAGTATTTGTTTTGCGTGTATTTACATTTTTGTATCAAAATGTCCTTGTACTAATACTTGCTTGAAGGGCAAAATTATCATTCAATATTTGATGTCTATTTTTGTCTTTTACCTTTCACTTTGGAGCTTCACACATATAATATAGTATGATATATGCGGTTAATGAATTATTGTTACTTTTGTCAACGAGTCATGTAATAATTGATACGGGCTACACATGCAACGCACGTGTCCGGAAACTAGTACCACACAAAACGGTGAAACATATTGTTTGGTCCGAGCTTTTTAACCAAACTATTCAACTAACTTTGGATCTTATTATTTGCACATTTTCACGGTACACTTCAACGTTAACAGGGAGACGCACATATAATAAACTGAAAGAAGGCGAAGCATTACATAGGTGTGACTTTTTAGCATTTAAAGCACAACATCAAAAAATTTCATGGTCCTTGTGATCTACGGCAATTAAGTATAGATCTTTCTTTTTCCCTGCAGTTAATCCATTTTTCTCTGTCATATCCAAATCTTCTTGACTAGTTCCAAATGGAAGCACCCAATTAAAGTGGTAGAGTAACTGCGCCAAAGGATATTTAATAGTTGCTAAACCAAATTGTATTCCTGGACAAATCCTTTTGCCCGCACCAAATGGAACAAGCTCAAAATGAATTCCCATAAAGTCAACATGAGAATTTTCAAATCTCTCTGGAATAAAACTCTCAGGGTCATGCCAAATTTCTGGATCTCTTCCAACTGCCCATAGATTAATCAACACTCTGGTCTTAAGAGGTATTGTATATCCATCAATATATGTTTGTTCCCTACTTTCCCTAAACAGCAAAGAACCCGGCGGATGTAGCCTGAATACTTCTTTAATCACTAAATTAAGGTATGACAACTTATCAAGATCTTCTTCATCGAAACTTGTGTTTCCTTTGAAGGCTTGTCTCACTTCACTTTGTGCCTTGATCATAATTTTAGGGTTCTTCATCATTTCTGATAATGCCCAAATAATAGTCGCAGCTGAAGTTTCAGTTCCACCAGCGAATATGTCCTATTTCAACCAATTTTTTTTAATTAAATAAATAAATAAAGAGAACATATCGGTGCGCATATAAGGTTTAAAAAAAATCCAATAACGATATTGTACATCAAATTTAAAGGAGATACCTTCAACGGGTTTAAAGTTCTACACATCCATATAATTGGAGGATGAACTTGAACATCATTTTGACTTGGAAATAATATGAGGAAACCAATCTTGATGCACACGTACTAATTGCATGGGGGATTTTAAGCACTTTTTTTGTTCACTTTACTTGTCCACTATTGAATTTACACACCGCCTAAGAAATAATAAATAAAGTGCATAATATAGCATGATACTCATATTAATTGGTATATAGTCTTCATGGATTTGGAATATAATTTGGAATGAGTAATTAATGTGAAGGCTAGTACAGGAAAAAAATTTATTTTTCTCTTGATATGCTAAAAGTGAACAAGTAAAATTAAAAATTTATTTTTTGAATAGTGGCGCAAGTAAAATGAACAGAAAGAGTCTACACTCATTCGTTTTAAAAAATAAGACTTTGAAACTGTGATCTCACAAAAGATATTATAATGTATCTAAATATGTCTCTTGAACTTGTTTTCTTAAACTTTTCACGTGGAATGTTGGACCTGAAGAGTTACTTTTTAAAACTAACTATGAAGGAAATTAAAGTAAGAAATAAAAATTGATACACAAGCAGTAATAATCAAAGTGGGTCCCTCTCAGACAAGTAGGTTTTTACTGCAACACTCTCAACATGCATGAGTAGGTTCAAAACAAGACCAAAGAGATCATTAAAATGTCATAGATTATGACGATGGACTCTTATCAAGAGAGTCTATTTCTCTTGTGATCACCGAACTAATTGAAATTATCTATGAAAGTCACTTTATTTTATTTTTTAACAATTTTTTTTATTACATTTAATATATTGTAACTCAAAAGTCACTCAACGCTTTTAGGGCTTTATTAAGCATTATTTTTCATATTTCTTTTCAGCCCAATCATTTAAAAAAAAACCATTTAAATCATGACTCGGCCATTCCATGACTCGGCCCATTTTCTCTTATTTCTGTTATAAAAAATGTAAATATTACTTTATTGTAGTGTATTATATTGGTTCTCAATATAGTTATACTGAATGTATACATTGGTTTAAGCAAAGTATTAAATAGAAATAAGGAATTAGTCATAACAAACTAGAAGAAAACAAAAAGGAGGAAGGAAAATGAAAAAAAGTATATATGCTTGAAATTTTGACTGAGAAATATTAATATAAGGATAAATTAAAAGACAATATCCTAAATATTTTTGAACAAGAACGCACATTGCTTAAAGTAAAGATAATGTTACTAGACGACCATTTCTAGTTGAACTGATTTAATACTTTGCTTAAACCAGTATGTTGAAAACCAAAATAATTAACATCAAAATAATATTTACGTTTTTTGTAACAAAAATAAGGGAAAGTGGGTCGAGTCAAAGAGCGGGTTGAGTCACGGTTTAAACGGGTGTTTTTTAATTGTTTAAATGATTGAGTTAAAAAAAAAAGTTTAATATGGCCTAAATGTGTTGAATGACTTTTGAGTTATAATGTGCAAAGTATATATGATGACTTTTCGGTTACAAAATAAAGTAAAATGACTTTCATAAACAATTTTTATTAGTTCAATGACAAAATGGACTCCTTAGTAAGGTGATTATGGACATGACAAGTTAAATCTTAATTAGTCCCCTTTTTGTTCCTAACTTAGAAATTATACTTGTGCGCGCATTAATTTAATAGTAAAGTACAGGATAATTCTCATGAGCTGGGAGAAGACTTACAGAAATGACTGCTTTTATGTGATCATTTGTGATCGGAAATTGAAGTTCGCCATTGTCCTTAATTCTTAGGAGAACATCAACAAAATCTTCACCTCCAAACTCACCATTTCCCTTGCTTCCAGCAGCTCTATTCTTAATATGCTCATTGATTATGTCCTCCAGAGCTGCATCAGCCTTGTTATGTAGCTTTACGAATCTTGATTTCGCCCCACTCATCTTGTGAATTAATAACTTCCAAGAAGGGAAAAAATCACCCACATCAACTAATCCTCCTACTGATTCCAGTACTTCACTCAACAATTTTATCAACTCGTCTTGATTCTTACATGCTTTCCCAAAGGCTGATCTACAAATCACCGAGTTTGTATACCGAAGAACTATTTGGGTCAGGTTGACAGCAGAATGTCCATTCACGGATCGAATTGATGAAAGCAGACGCGAAAGTTCATCTTTTCTAATTGAGCTAAATGACTTCACCATCTTGACAGTTAGAAGTTCCATGACACATATTTTACGCATTTGCCTCCAATTGTCACCATATGGTGCGAAGGCAATGTCTTTGCAATTATAAGAAGAGATGTTTATAGATGTGAATACTGGCCTAGTAGCGAATGCAAGATCATGAGTTCTTAAAATTTGTTTTGTCATACTAGGTGATGATATGACAATTGTAGGAACTTCTCCAAGTTTCAAATACATGATTGGACCATACTTATTTGCTAATTTTGTAAGAGTTTGATGTGGAAGTCTTCCTCTGATCAAGTGATGGATACTACCAATAAGGGGGAGTCTCCATGGACCTGGAGGCAACTTTTGTTGTTTTGATTTTTTCCATTTATCAAATACTACAATAAATAGGAAGGGAATGAACAAGAGTAGTGTAACGAAATTCAAAAAAGAGGAATAAATCTCCATCTTTCTAATTAACACTAATACGGAATTAAGGACTTTTGATGTATATTGCTTAAGTTGGTTCATTTTAGCTATCTTTTATAATGCTCCAAACAGGCTCAAGTCAAACAAAGCTAGCAAGGCACATGAATTCGACGCATGACAGTTAACTGATTTAATTAAAGAGCCATAGTCACATAAGAAACGTGTAAAATTTTCTTAAATATTGGAGGTAGGAATGTAAATAGGCGGGGCAGGTCAAGCCTTGACCCGCCAAAATATTGACCCGCCCTGCCCTACCCTATTTTGTTTTTTGTCAAAATTTTGCCATGCCCCGCCCTGTTCCGTTTAGACTCTTTTTTATTATGCAATATGCTTTTAGTTTTTTTTTACCCTTTCAAATTTAATTACATGAACAATAATCAATATTAGAGGACAAATTTAACTTGAATTCAATTTCATCTAGCAATAGTTGCGCTTGAGAGCTATACATTATACATAGTAAGAAAACAAATACATATTTATGTTAAATTTCAAAGTTTCTTCAGTTCTAAGTATTTATCATTTTGTCAAATTAAATTTATGTTAAAGTATTTGATAATTTAGAAAAAGTAAAAATTTATTTTATTTTAGGGAGATTTTAGTTAAGTGAGATACTTATAGACAGAAAAATCATATTTTAATAGATGCCCTTATGATAAAAGTTATTAAATATTTTATTTAAATGTCTACAACGAGTTTAAAAGTCATCAAATAATATAACTTGGAAGTAGTATCTATTGTCACAAGAAACAGTTGATATAGTTGTATTTATCAATTTTTGTCATTGACATCGATTACGTGATTGTGATTTAGCTTGGCAAAGTATAATGTGATGTCACTGTTGAAGATGAATTCAGGATACCTACTACTTGCCCTGTCTTATTTAATTTTTTTTTAAATGAATTTTTTTCCTGCCCGCCCTATTTAGATGCTCTCGTGCCCCGCCCCATTAAAGCTTTGCCATGTCCCGCCTTATTTGCCATTCCTAATTGGAGGCTCTTCGCCAACTTTCATTTGTTATGTGTGTGCTGCGTATATCATAGTGGTAGGGATTAAAAAGAGAAGAAAGACTCATTTCTAGAACACCAATAGAAAGAAGTAAATTTTAAACACTTCTTGTACAAATTAAATATTTGGTAAAAAAAAAATTGGAGGAAATATTATTGACCAAATAAGATTATTTACGACCAAATACTAACAATTGAGACTAAACGTGTCACGGCACAAAATTTCACCGGAACCGTGATGGTATCTAATACCACTAACTAGGCAAGCCGACAACAAATATGTGAAAATAAACCTTAACAAAGGTAAGAAATTGTCTCAAAAAACGGAATAGTATAAAATATCTTAAGTTATAATGGTAATACAACTTAATCCACCCCAAATCCTGGTGTCATGAAGTACATGAGCTCTAAAGAATGCTAAATTCAAAAAATGAACAAATACAATACTGCCTGGAAAATTGAAGAACATAAGATAAAGAGGGGACTTTAAGGCCTGCGAATGGAACCCCAGTGCTACTTCCAAAGTTACATCTAGATTAGAGAAGAACAGAAAGGAGCAGGATCTTAACTATGAGTGGGGGCAGATTTTTTGCTAGGATAGGAATATACCTAACCATCATGCTTAATTGAATATCGTAATTTAAATGCGTTTTTAATAGATTGATTCCATAGGAATATAAGCGTTAACCTATTTTGAATCGACGAGTAGTAATTCGGGAGAATACTATGAGAGCAGTTATTTGTTAATTAAAACACAATAGGATTGGTAAATTGATCACAACCCTGGAAGGTTCATCTCTACTGAACTCTCAACAACTATTTTCTGCTTGATTAATCAGTTACTTGTTACATTCATTGCTTAGTTATAATCACACTATTAAACTCTGATTGACTCGACTGGATAACAATTTTGGTCAAATTAGTAGGTAACTAACACAAGTCTTTGTGGGTTTGATACTCTACTTATCATTAGATTTTTACTTTTTATCTTTTCAAAATTTTAATTTTAGTTTAATGTAGTTAGTATTACATTTTTTACATGCCATCTTTGAACAAAAAAAATAGTGGAATGGCAAGTATTCTTGTTTTTGTGATCCTTTTCCATATTGTTAAGGACCCCACTTGTGGCAACAATATAAAAATATTTCCAGGACCGAGTTGTGTATACCATCTGAATCCTGTACTATTTGTGGTAGTAATTGAAATAATTGTATTAAGTATTATTACCTTCTTATGATAATTCTAATAATGCTTGTGAGTTTGACAGGAGTAGCGAATGGGATGATGTGGACTATGGCGTTAGCATTCTTGATATGCACAATAAATTATTAGATGAATATGTAGGTCTTCGTGAGAAAATTATGAATGGGATGCGACACTTTATAGTAGGAAAAGGTAAATTAAGACAAGAGATCGACCAATTGGACAATTATATTCACGACTTAGAGGCTTAATTGCGTGCAAAGATTGATGTGTGTAACACCCACAAATTTTGTGATGGGCTGTGTGAAGCTGAAAAGGATCTTCTAGGCTAAATTGAGGAGCTAAATTGAGAATACCAATCATTAGAACATGTTCTTGTTGATGATGCCGAGGTTGAGGGAGTATATATTATTGAGGATGTAAGAAATAATACAGATTTGGAGTTGAGACGTGTTGGTCGTCACTCTAAATATTTTTTGACATTATATTTGAATGGAGACATAGATATCGAGCCTTTGGAGAGATGTATAGAGGAAGAACAAGTCCCTTACATACGAATATTTGTTACACAAAAAATACAAAACGACATACCTCACATAAGGGCCAAGAAGTACCAGATGCGATATCTATTGTTTGGTTCCTTTATTTACAGACAAGCGTCCAAGAAACGTGAAAAAACAATTGATGCCAAATTGCGGACACAATTCATATCCTCAAGGTGGATGAAGTGGTGAAGTTAGTGTAAGTCATGGTGAAGTTAGTGTAAGTCATGTCACGGCTATTAATAAGGCGCTTGTTGGGAGGCAACTCAATTCTATTAACTTCTTTTTTTTTTTTTGTGTGTTATTGTTGTAGTATTTTTCTTTTGGTTTTGTAAGATTATGAGCACATAAAGCAAGTCCATAAGATGTACAAAAGCGATAGTTGAAATTAAGTGTGAGGTACCTGCACAAACGACCATTCTTTGACCTATCATAGAGTTTCTTTTACCCTTTTGTTATTTATTAGATGCATTGAGGGGAATGCATAATTTAAAGTATGGGGTGAAGAGAATGTCTGGGTAACTTTTTTTGCCATCTTAGCTTAGTTGTAATACTCTGTCTTAGTGTAGTAATTTTTGCAAAAAAATAAAATAAAAATAGAAAAAATAATAAAAAATCAAAAAATTTAGACTTTTTCCGACGATGGATATTATGGACAATCTTCTTGAGGGATTAAGCTTCAATAAAAAAAATTTCAAAAAAATATTTTCTTTTTTTTCTAGTTAATTTTAGTTTGGTAATAATACCCCTTAGTTTTTCTTCGTGCATTCGTTCTTTTCTAGGGGATGTAACTTGAACCGGGTAAATTATTTTATTTTTAGAATTATAATTTTTTGAGGAGTAGTAAAATAGGGAGAAGAAAAGCCTTTGTGACTTGTTTGATGCTAGCATATTTTGACCTGAACTTGAGTAGTACTTTTCTTTGAGTGCTTGAGTAATGAATAAAATACCAGGCTTTCTGGCACATAAGCTCAGGGTTGTGACTCTGTATATAGTTTATTCTTATTTTGTTGTTTGCTATGATCCTGTCTGTCTTAGAGCATAATTGATCCATCTTGCTTGATACTTGTGCCATGTGGGGTGAGAATTTCTTACATATATCTCATGCTTTTCATCTTAGTCGGGAACATGCCCTGCATATTATTGAAGCGAAATAGAAGTGTTTCTCTATTTAGGAAACAAGTGGAGAAAGAAGGGGGGTGTTTTCCTCCCAAGCGAAGACAAGCAAATAAGGAAATACAATTAGAAAGTAAGGAATTGAAATTTCAAAGTCATTGGTTTCAGCGCCAGGCCAGCGCGAGATCCTGTATTGTTGGAATTTTCCTATTTCGTCGGGGATAAGGTTATTTCGGCCCTAAATGGTCCCAACTCATATAAAAGAGGTCTTAAATCTAATTTGGATGGAATATAACATATTTATGAGAGGAGAACACGCTAGTTTGGAGGAAAGAACATAAACCATGCTTGAAGGAGGCTTCTAACTAGTTTTTCTTCTCTTCTCTTCTCTTCTCTTCTCTTCCTTAAATCTCATAGTTTATTAGTTCCAGAGTTGTGTGTGATACATGAACACTGTAGTTTTAAGCATGAATTGTTCTTGTTATTTTATCATATTGGTTTATTTATTCAAACTTGTGCTTAATTATTCGATTGCTTGATCGCCAATCAAATACTATCTACAAATCTAGGATTGAACTCGGAAGAGGGAATTATCGATTGCATATAAGATTGAGTAGAGCGAAATTTTGAACTTGAGTATTGGGAATGGATTTTCGGTTAGGATAGAGATATACTTATTCCGCTTGCTTGGTTACTATATTGAAATTATTAATGTGTTATTGTTAATCCCAATTCTATAGGAATATAGGGGTTATGTTAGGTTGAATAGGTGTGTAGTAATTCGGGAGATACGAGTAATATTAACCATGTGTCACGACCCGAAATTCCCACCGCCGGGACCGTGATGGCGCCTAACATTTCACTTGCTAGGCAAGCCAACGTTAGAGAATCATTAGCCAATTCTGTTACATTTCAGTAATTAACAACAAATAAGCTTTAACGAGTTAAAATGAGTGCGGAAATATTTAACAGTCTCAATATATACTACTACACAGAATCTGGAGCCACAATTCACGAACTTCTAAGATTCTACTACAAGTAAATGTATGAAAGAAATAAAACCGTTTTCGAAATGAAAGAAACAGTGCAGTAAAATGTATAGAAGGGGACGCTAGGGCCTGCGGACGCCGACAGGTCTACCTTGGGTCTCCTATCAGATGGATCCTACACCCAACCTCGCGATCAACTCGGACTAGCACCAAAATCTGCATAAGAAGTGCAGAGTGTAGTATTAGTACAACCGACCCCATGTACTGATAAGTGCCGAGCCTAACCTCGACAAAAGAGTGACGAGGCTACGACGGGTCACTCACACTACAACCTATACACAGTATATATGATAAAAGTAGAAAAGGAAGACAAAATAGAATAAAGCAGTAACTTGCAAGAAATAACTATAGTTCTTAGAAGTAAATCAATAGCGTTCAGATACTACCAAACCTTAAGTGCAAATAAGAATATCGTAAAGCTAACACATTTCAGGGAAAGAATAAACACATAGGTTGTTGTGGCGCGCAACCCGTTCCCACCGTACATATGATATTCCTCCCTTATTTTCTCATAATAGCATAAATAACAGAATATAAGTAGAAGTGTTGCGGCGTGCAACTCGATCCCACCATATCTTAATAACACAACCACAATTCACCCTTATTCCACCAAACAACCCACCCTTATTACACCTCTTGCGGCGTGCAACCCGCTCCCACCGTATAGTATCAATTCACCCTTATTCCTCCTCAATATATCACCCTTATTCCTCATATTGCGACATGCAACCCGATCCCACTATATCAATATCAATTACTTAGTATGTAAAGATTTCACAATTCAAATCACAAAACCATTCACGATACTTAAACTTCAAACCGAAACAAATAGGAAGCTTGTACGCCATGAAAATTCACTTAAGTAATACCACTCAACGAGACCAATTCAGAATATACCACAAAAAGTACCGATAAACCAACTTAAGCAAATAATAGGAGATAATGAAGTTACAGAATAACTAATACCATTAACCGAGGGAAACGATGTCTAACAAGTAGCAATTAGGCATGTGAATATAAGTAAAACATGTAACAGTTAAGACAGGGAAAGAGACAATATGAGAAGAACGAGAAAGAAACAAGCAAAACAGATAAATTGTCGGCGCATAAGTACTCGTCACCTCACATATACGCCGCTAACATGAATTTCATATAGCAAATAGGTCGAGGGTTCCTAATTCCCTCATGTCAAGATTAGACACAACACTTACCTCGCTCCACATGCCACTCAATGCTCAATTACAACTTTTCCTCTAGAATCCACCTCCAAACCACTCGTATCTATCCACAAACGACTCAATAATATCAAATATTGCTAAAGAAATCAATTACAATGCATAAATTTAAATTCTCCAAGTTTTCCCCCAAAAAGTCTAAAATCAACCCCAGGCCCTCTTGGTCAAATCCCCGAGGTCTAAATTCCAATTGTGCAAAAATCCCTAACTCTACCCAAACCCCCAATTTCCACCATGAGAATCCTAGATTTTAGGTTGAAAACTCATTAAATGTAATGGGTAATTGAAAGAAAGTATGTTAGAATCACTAACCAAAAAATTGGGGAAGAAAATCTTATGGAAGAATCGTCTCTAGGTGTTTTAGTTTTGAAAATTTTGTAATAATGGAAAAATCCCATTTTAGGTTCTATTTTGAGTAACTGGGCGACAATGTTCATCGTGTTCGCGAAGAGCTGCGCCCTAATGACTTACGCGATCGCAAGAGACTACACGCGTTCGCAAAGGTTTTGCCTCCCTGACCTTCGCGTTTGCGGGACAACACCTGCATTCGCGTAAGGTATTTCCCCAGTCCTAATTTCCCTTTCGCTATCGTGGTTGGACATACGCGATCGCATAAAAGCCTAGACTAGACACCAGCTGAAGCAAAACACCAGATTTTTCTAAGTTCAAATAATCTCGTAGCCTATCCGGAACTCATCCGAGCCCTCGGGGCTCCAAACCAAACATGAACACAAGTCCTAGAACATCATACGAACTTGCTCACATGATCAAATTGCCAAAATAACACCTAGAATTACAAATTGAATGCCATATCAAATGAAATTTTTAAGAAAGCTTTAAAACTTCTATTTTCACGACCGGGCGTACGAATCACGTCAAATCAACTCCGTTTCTCACCAAATTCGACAGACAGGTAATAAATATTATAGTGGACCTGTACCGGACTCCGGAACCAAAATACGGACCCTGTATCAATAAATCCAAACATTAGCCGATTCTTAAAAATGATAAATCTTTCAAACTTTCAATTTTCAACAAAAATCAATAACTCAAGCTAGGGACCTCCGGATTCGATTACGAGCATACGCCCACGTCCCAAAATACGGTACGGACCCACCAGGACCGTCAAAACACGGATCCGGGTCGGTTTGCTCAAAACATTGACCGAAGTCAACTAAAATGAATTTAAAAGGCAAAATTTCTATCGTTTATCAGTTTTTAACATATAAGACTTCCGAAAGAACACCCAGACTACGCACGCCAATCGAGGAAGGATAAAATGAGGTTTTTGGACCTCGAAATATAGAATTAGGTTCCAAAATATAAGGTGACATATCGGGTCATCACACCAAGTCAATCAATAAACCAAATAAATGAATAAGACAATTTTAGTAGAAAACTCAAGGAGATTATTAACTAACCTATAACTATGGAATCTATTCTCATTGGATTCGTCTTTAAGCTTGACAACGTATTTTCTGTAATTTCTTAGTATGCTACTCCAGATTTGTTTTAGTCAAAATATTCATACTTTAGAAAATCACTTGAATATATTAGTTGTCTTAGTTTAATTTAGTAAATAGTTAATCACAATTCCATGTGGTGCGGTTTGTGGACTTAAAATCCTATATTACTTGTACGGCCACGTATACCTGCGTGTGCGTTAGGTAGTAATTCTCTTGGGTTTTTTTGGGGGGCCGGTTCTTTTCCAACGGTATAGCTTGAACCAGGTATTTTAGTTTTATATTCTTAGGGGTAGGATAGGAAGAAATATGAGTTGCTATAGATAAATATGACATGTTTGGTGTTGGCACATTTGGCTACTCTGTTTTCCCGCTGTATTTGATTTGAAATGTGATGCCTAAGTGAAATAAATAGCCTATGTTATGGCATTTGTTGTAACGACTCCAACCGGTCATGTTGTGTAATAGTGCCCCGTTTTCTCTTTTGATGCTTCACATATGTGTGTTTATGATTTTATGACTTACATGGTTGATTAGTTTCGTTCCGGGAAGATTTTAGGCTGATTTGGAGTAAGTTGTTTATATTGACCAATGGTTGAATTTTATGAAAACGACCCCGGAACTGTGTTTTGCTGGCTCCGATAGATTATTCTGTAGAGCTTATGACTTAATTCCACTGATTTTGGGAGGGTTGTCGTTGAGATCCTATTTTGGAAGTTTATATGAGTTTATCATTCTTGCCTTTGTATTGATTTTTTGATAATTACTATTTAGTTATTATACATGTTAGGCTTACCTAGTCTTAGAGACAAGATGCCATCACGACATCCTAAGGTGGCAAACAGGGGTCGTGACAAGTTGGTATCAGAGCTCTATGGTCATAGGTGTTACGAGTATTAAGAAGGTTTAGTAGTGTCTTGCAGATCGGAACGGAGACGTCTGTACTTATCTTCAAGAGGCTACGAAACTGTTTGGAAACTCCACTTCATTGATTCATTATTGTGTGAATTGGTTGACTTCAAAATCAAAATCTTTGACTTTCTACTCTCTCACAGTTGGTGAGGACACACACTTCTAGATCCGATGATTAGACACCAGTGCCCTTGCTAGAGCAAAGAGAGGTTGGGGCTGGGGCAGAGGTCAGGGAGGGGCACGTGGTGCAGCTAGAGCACCTGCCCGAGTTGCGACAAAGGATCCACCAGTAGTGTGATAACCCAAAAGGTCATACCATGTATTTCTAGCTAAATCTGTGTTCCGAGGCCATGAGAGCCTCCTTCTATCTCGTCTCAATTTGCGTGCGCAGCCCAGACGTGTAGCTTGGAAGCCTTTATGTGAGAAACTGATAAAAATGATAATTTTGTATTAGAAATGTGAATAAAGTTGACTTTGGTCAACATTTTTGGTAAACGGATCCAGACCTGTGATTTGACAGTCCCGGAGGGTCCATAGGAAAATATGAGACTTGGGCGTATGCCCGAAATCGAATTCCGAGGTCCCAAGTCTGATAAATGAATTTTTAAAAGAAATTGGTTTCTGAAAAATATAAGAGATTTTTGAAAATGAATTTATATGTGAAACTTGAGGTATCGGGCCCGTATTATGGTTCCGGAGCCCGGTACAGGTCCAATATAATATATTTGTTATGTGTGTGAAGTTTGGTAAGAAACAGACTTCGTTTGACGTGATTTGGATAAAAAATAAAAAAAATTAAAGTTTAAAGAAGTTTTAAGAAATTTCATTGATTTTGGGGTTTAATTCGATGTTTATGATGTTATTTTGGTGATTTGATTACATGAATAAGTCCGTAGGATGCTTTAAAGGGTGTGTGCACATTTGGTTTGAAGTTTCGACGGCTCGGGTGAGTTTCGGATAGGTCCCGGGATATTTTTAGGCTTAAAACATAACTGTTGCAGGTCAGAGAAGTCAAATATCTGAACCCACCACCGAGGTCCGCGGTCCTTTTTGTGCTGACCGCGCTAAGGACCTTCGCGGCCGGGGTCATTTTTGTGCGGTCCGCGGTGGTGAAGCTGGACCACTGGTCTGACTTCGGAGGCCTATATCTTTTGATCTACAAGAAATGTTGAGATGATTCAAAAATGAAAGTTGTAGCCCTTCGTGTCTAGTTTCCTTAAAGGGAAAGAAATCGCAATCTGGACATTTATAGAGAAGGTTATGGCCAAAATACTAAAACATGTCACTGCAGTCATTTTTCTTTATTTTCCTTGTTTTNAGTTATTTTTTCTTTTTCAAAACCCTAAAAACATAAGAGGCGATTTTCCAAACACTCTTTCTTCTCCAAAACATTAGTAAGTGATTTCTAACTCATTTTCTTCACTCCTTAACTTTTTTTTACAAAATTTCATCCTAGAATCAAGGTTTTTCATGGTGGAATTGGGAATTTTGGGTAAAACTTAAGAATATTGAAATTTGGGGAGTTAGACCTCAAATGGAGGTCGGATTCCAAAACCATTTACATATCCGGGCTCGAGGGTGAATGGGTAATCGGGTTTTGGTCCAAATTTCGGATTTGGACCGAGCGGCCCGGGGTCGATTTTTGACTTTTTGGGGAAAACTTTAGAAAACTCATTTCCATGCATTAGAATTGATTCATTTAGCATTTATTGATATAATTAAGTAACTTGTGGCTAGATACGAACGAGTTGGTGGTGGAATCAAGAGGTAAAGTGGTAGTTGAGGCTTGAATTGTGTTCGTGGCATCGAGGTAAGTGTTTGGACTAACCTTAACTTGAGGGAATAGGTGTTGAGTCTTATTTTCTACGTGATTATTCCATGTCCAACGTATAGGTGAGGTGACGAGTACCTATATGTTGTGGTCAAGCATGCCCGTGAGTCGAATATGAGAAATTATGTGATTTTTCATTGAGGTTTATTGTGTTATGGAATTAATATCAATTTGGTGGTTATTTATTTGATGGAAATTCTTGGTTGTGAACGTTGTTGAGTACTTGTTCGGTTGAGGAATATTTTGTTAACTTATACACTTGTGGAAGATTGGTTATAGCTGTGTCCCTTGCCGGAACAATATTATTCCTTTGATTATTCCTTTGCATTTATGGTTTCTTATTGTTGATTTTCTTTCCAAACTGTTGGTTTATGTTATTTATGCACGAGGGGACATTCCGTGCCATTTTTATGTTATTTATGCATGAGGGGACATTCCGTGCCATGTTTATGTTATTTATGCACGAGGGGACATTCCATGCTATGTTTATGTTATTTATGCACGAGGGGACATTCCGTGCCATGTTTATGTTATTTATGCACGAGGGGACATTCCGTGCCATGTTTATGTTATTTATGCACGAGGAAACTTTCCGTGCCATGTTTATGTTATTTATGCACGAGGGGATATTCCGTGCCATGTTTATGTTATTTATGCACGAGGGGACATTCCGTGCCATGTTTATGTTATTTATGCAAGAGGGGACATTCCGTGCCGTGTTGTGATGTTTATGAACGAGGGGACATGTCGTGCCGTGTTTATAATATTTATGCACGAGGGGACATTCCGTGCTGTGATTATGTTATTTATGCACGAGGGGACATTCCGTGCCGTGTTTTATGATATTTTAGCACGAGGGGACATGCCGTGCCATTTTCATTTACCTGTTTATTTGATGTTATTAATTTCTATCATTATTTTTATATTTAGACTGTCTCCTTGTTCCTTATTTCTGCTTATTGTTACCCCCCCTACCACAACATGTTCTCCCCGTTTTGTACTTAATTGCATACTTCCTGTTGTCCGAGAAATAAAATTTTCAAATAAATTGGTTTCTGAAAAATATAAGAGATTTTTGAAAATGAATTTATATGTGAAACCCGAGGTATCGGGCCCGTATTATGGTTTCGGAGCCTGGTACAGGTCCAATATAATATATTTGTTATGTCTGTGAAGTTTGGTAAGAAACGGACTTCGTTTGACGTTATTCAGATCAAAAATGAAAAAATTGAAGTTTAAAGAAGTTTTAAGAAATTTCATTGATTTTGGGGTTTAATTCGATGTTTATGATGTTATTTTGGTGATTTGATTACACGAATAAGTCCGTATGATGTTTTCAAGGGTGTGTGCACATTTGGTTTGAAGTTCCGAGGGCTCATGTGAGTTTCGGATAGGTCCCGGGATGTTTTTAGGCTTAAAATATAGCTGTTGCAAGTCAGAGAAGTCAAATCTCTGAACCCACCACCGAGGTCCGCGGTCCTTTTTGTGCTGACCACTAAGGACCTTCGCGGCCGCGGTCATTTTTGTGCGGTCCGCGGTGGTGAAGCTGGACCACTGGTCTGACTTCGGAGGCCTATATCGTTTGATCTACAAGGAATGTTGAGATGATTCATAAACGAAAGTTGTTGTCCTTCGTGTTTAGTTTCCAGAAAAATATAGAACGCACAATTTGGACATCTGTAGAGAAAGTTATGGACAAAATACTAAAGCATGTCACTGCAGTCATTTTTCCTTGCTTTCTTCACTTTTTTTTTGTTTTTACTTGTGCGGCCACACTCCCTTTTTGTGCGGTCTGCGGTGGGCCTTGGAGGGGGGGGGGGGGGG
>ML268236.1:0-32749 GCA_005239495.1 Nicotiana undulata | reverse complement strand
AAAACATTAGTAAGTGATTTCTAACTCATTTTCTTTACTCCTTAACTTCTTTATACAAGATTTCATCCTAGAATCTAGGGTTTTCATGGTGGAATTGGAATTTTGGGTAAAACCTAAGAATATTGAAATTTGGTGATTTAGACTTCAAATTGAGGTCGGATTCCAAAACCATTTACATATCCGGGATCGGGGGTGAATGGGTAATCGGGTTTTGGTCTGAATTTCGAGTTTGGACCGAGCGGCCCCGGGGGTCGATTTTTGACTTTTGGGGAAAATGTTAGAAAACACATTTCCATGCATTAGAATTGATTCATTTAGCATTTATTGATATAATTAAGTAACTTGTGGCTAGATACNGGGGTCGATTTTTGACTTTTTGGGGAAAACTTTAGAAAACTCATTTCCATGCATTAGAATTGATTCATTTAGCATTTATTGATATAATTAAGTAACTTGTGGCTAGATACGAACGAGTTGGTGGTGGAATCAAGAGGTAAAACAATAGTTGAGGATTGAATTGTGTTCGTGGCATCGAGGTAAGTGTTTGGCCTAACCTTAGCTTGAGGGAATATGTGTTGAGTCTTTTTTGTTACGTGATTATTCCATGTCCAATGTATAGGTGAGGTGACGAGTACCTATATGTTGTGGTCAAGCATGCCCGTGAGTAGAATATGAGCAATTATGTGATTTTTCATTGAGGTTTATTGTGTTATGGAATTAATATCAATTTGGTGGTTATTTATTTGATGGAAATTCTTGGTTGTGAACGTTGTTGAGTACTTGTTCGGTTGAGGAATATTTTGTTAACTTATACACTTGTGGAAGATTGGTTATAGTTGTGTCCCTTGTCGGGACGGTATTATTTCTTTGAATTTATGGTTTCTTATTGTTGATTTTCTTGCCAAACTGTTGTTTTATGTTATTTATGCACGAGGGGACATTCCGTGCCATGTTTATAATATTTATGCACGAGGGGATATTCCGTGCCATGTTTATGTTATTTATGCACGAGGGGACATTCCGTGCCATGTTTATGTTATTTGTGCACGAGGGGACATTCCGTGCCATGTTTATGTTATTTATGCACGAGGGGACATATCGTGCCATGTTTATGTTATTTGTGCACGAGGGGACATTTCGTACCACGTTTATGTTATTTATGCACAAGGGGACATTCCGTGCCATGTTTATGCTATTTATGCACGAGGGGACATTCCGTGCCGTGTTGTGATGTTTATGCACGAGGGGACATGCCGTGCCGTGTTATTTTTATTTATGCACGAGGGGACATGCTGTGCCATTTTTATTTACCTGTTTATTTGATGTTGTTAATTCTTGTCATTATTTTTATATTTATACTGTCGCCTTGTTCCTTAATTCTGTTTATTGTTACCCCCTACCTCAACATGTTCTCCCCATTTTTGTAATTAATTGCATACTTCCTATTGTTATTTCCTGTTTTATATTGTTAAACTGCACAGGTAACATCATTTGTCGTAAACTAGCCTCGTCATTACTTCGCCAAGGTTAGGCTCGACACTTACTCAGTACATGGGGTCGGTTGTACTAATACTACACTCTGTGCTCTTTTGCACAGATCCCAGTGCCGGACCCTTTTGACACTAGCGCGAGGAGGCTTCCTTCAGTCCACCCGGAGACACTGAGGTAGACCTGCAGGCGTTCCCAGGACTTGGCGTCCCCTTCACTATCTCTATTTTCTGTTTTAGTATTCCAAAACAGATGTATTTACTCTTTGGTACCCTTGTATGTATTAATCGTAGATAGTCCGTGACATTGTGACTCTAAAGATCTGGGTTGGTTATGTAAGAATTCGTAATAGATTGTGGATTTAATGATGTATTTCTTTTGATTTGTTCTTATTCTTAAGATTTTGAATATGGAAAGTCGCATTTCACTTGTTCTTATTTAATAACAAAGGTTTGTAATAAATTTGATTAATCAGGTTCGCTTGTCTAGCGGGTTCAACGTTAGACTCCATCACGGTCCCGATGGTGAGAATTTCGGGTGATGACAAGTAGCTCTAGTTGGGGCGCAGGCACCTAAGGCGGCTGTTTACACCCCTCCAATTTAGGAGACCCTCGCATAGTTCTTGAGCATGTTCGGTACTCTAGCTTAGGCGAGGTTGATTCCACTTGCACTAGACATATCTCAGGCGGGGCGAGGAGTTCAAACTCCCGCGGCCCATACTTTAGAGCAATGTGTTCATGTTGATCATGTCCCAGAGGTTATGCCACCGTAGCATATTGTTCCGGTTTAGCCCGAGGTTGGCACAATGGTGTCTGAGGAGGAGAAACTTAGACTTGAGAGGTTCAAGAATTATTATCCTCCTAGTTTTTGTGGCTTAGCATTAGAGGATGCACAATATTTTCCAGAGAAGTTCCATCGTATTCTCCGCACCATTGGTATTATGGAGATGAGCGGAGTTTCTTTTACTACATTTCAGTTGTCAGGAGAAGTGTATTAGTGGTGGCGGGATTACGATGAGGGTAGCCCAGCTGATGCAGCTTCACTTACATGGACTTGGGTTTCAAAGATGTTCTTGAGAGAGTTTGTTCCCTAGACGCTTCAAGATGCATGGGGCGCGAATTTTGAGCAGCTGTGCCAGGGTGCTATGACCGTATCAAAGTATGCTTCCATATTCAATGATTTGTCCAGAATGCGCCTGCCTTGGTTTCTACACTCAGAGAGCTAGTCCGCCGATTTATCAAGGGGCTAAACTATATTATTAGATTTAGCATGGCTCGAGAGTTGGAGGTAGATACCCTATACCAGTAAGTGGGAGAGATCGCACAGAGCTTGGAGGGTTATGGAGTCGTGAGAGAGAGGATAGGGAGGCCAAGAAGCCTCAAGATTCTGGCGGATATAGTGGTGCCCGCACCCTAGTTGCAGCCCATCATGGTAGAAACTACGTGAGCCTCCCAGTTTATTAAGCACTTCCAGCTTCTAGTGATACTTCGGCTATCCTGAGGTCTCAGGTTGCACACTTTACTCAGCCACTTTCTAGTGCACCTCCTGCACAGGGTGCCTTCAGCGGTAAGTCCAGCCGACCAAGACCCAACCAGTCCTATTAGCCACGTCCACCGGGAGCTTGCTTTGAGTATGGTAATACCCATAATATGGTGAGGGACTGCCCCAAACTCTGGAGGGGTGCACCTCCACAGACTACTCAGGCTCCACGGATTCAACCAGGTCCACAGACTTCACAAGCCATGGTTGCAGCTCCACATGTACAACAGCTAGGGGTGGGGACAAGTGGGTAGAGGTCACCCTAGAGGGGGAGGCTAGGCAAGATTCTATGCTTTTCCGGGTAGGACACATGCAGTCGCTTTAGACGCAGTCATCACATGTATGGTTCCGGTTTGTCATAGAGATACATCAGTCTTATTTGATCTAGGATCCACTTATTCATGTCATGATACATCTCGTGATTCTTTGAATTCTCCTATTTATGTGTCCATACCCGCGGGAGATTCTATTGTTGTGGACCGTGTGTATCGGTCGTGTTTAGTTGTCATCGGTGGTTCTGGGACTAGAGTTGATCTAATTTTACTCCGTATGGTAGAATTTGATGTTATATTGTGCATGGATTGATTGTCGCCTTACCATGTTATTCTGGATTGTCACGCCAACACCGTGACACTAGCTATGCCAGGTTTGCCATGGTTAGAGTGGATGGGTGCATTAAATTATGTTCCCAGCAGGGTTGTGTCATTTCTAAAGGCTCGGCAGATGGTCTAGAAGGGGTGTGATGCATGTCTATACTTTGTGAAAGATGTCAATGCAGATTTTCCTATCGTTGAGTCAGTTCCGGTAGGGAGAGACTTCCCATATATATTTCCAACAAATCTTTCGGGCATACCGCCTGATAGGGATATCGATTTTGGTATTGACTTATTGTCGGGCACTCAACCCATTTTTTATTAAACCATATCATATGGCCCCAACAGAGTTGACGGAATTAAATGAGCAGTTGCAAGTATAGATATGCATCACACCCCGTATTGGGGTGCTCTACTGTTGTTTGTGAAGAAGAAAAATGGTTCTATGCGCATTTTTATTGATTATTGGAAGTTGAACAAGGTTATAGTGAAGAACATGTATTCATTACAATGCGTTTATGACTTATTTGACCAGCTTCAGGGTGCCAGAGTGTTCTCAAATATTGATTTGAGATCAAGGTATCTTCAGCTGAAGATTCAGGATACTGATATTTCGAAGACTGCCTTTAGGACTCGGTATGGTCACTATGAGTTCCTTGTGATGTAATTTGGGCTGACCAACACCCTAGCATCATTTATGCACCCGATGAACAGTGTGTTCCTACCTTTGGACCTGGGTTTTGACTGGGCTAGCCTCGAGTTGACTTTTGTTGACTTTTTTGGAAAGGTGTAAGATCATAACTTTATCTATTGTAATTGTTTTTCCTTGCATTGTTTGATGATGTAAATCAATTTTGGTTAGATTTGAGCCATGTGGACGCTAATTTTAGGAGAAAAGATATTTTCGAGTGTTGAGTTAACTTACTTGAGGTAAGTATCTTGCTTAACTTTGTGTGGGGGTACTACTCCTTAAGAATTGGGTTATTTTTGCTAATTGTGTTATGTGAAATTCGTGTGCGCAAGGTGATGAGTTGATACACAGGCTATATTTGGTAATTGACAGATTTAGGCTATTTAGACTCTTATCATGATTTTAATAGAATTGTCTTAACATGTTATATCCTTCATTGTTAATCCACCCCTTTCATGTGCTAACCTACCCTTATATGCTTTATTTGACATTATTAACAATTGTTTTACCTCTTACTTACTAATTTGCTCTTATGTTCTTTAGTTGAAGTTATTGCCTTCCTTGTGTTTCGTTACATCTTTAAATTGTTGAATTACTTGTAATTGAAGTTATTATTTCGTGAAATATCTTATTGTTGAGTTATTGGTGTTGAAGTTGAGAAAGTCGTTATCACATTGAGGTGAAGTTGTTAATTGTTGAGATATCTTTCTTGTTTAGATATTCACTTTTATTTACTTATTTTGTTATTGTTGAGATTCTTGTATACATTGTGGTAGATCCATGGGCTATTTGTTGTGGAAACATTAATATTGCTGATTCTTTTGGCAAGTTGTGGCACATCGGCACTTGAGGTGCGAGTTTTGATTATGTTGTGATATTGATACGCATGCGTGGTATAAGGCTTGGGGTTGATACACATGGGATGAGATAAGGTGGGCTTGATACGCATGTTATTAGTAGAGAAACTACTTGAATCCACACTGTGTGATAAGGTTGGCTAAAACGCGGGTAGCTATTGCGGAAAAAATAATTTTTAAAACTATAGTAAGGCTCCCGCGGTGATATAAGGAACGATTGTGATTGAAATTGAGAAATGTGAACACAAGGCGGTACCTCAGTTGCGATTCTTGTTGTATACGAAGCAGTACATCAGTTGTGATTCTCGTTGTGCATCTCATGTTGAAAAAGGTTATTGGCAGAATACTTATTGTTATTTTTATTCTTCCTTTTCTTATCAGTTTTGTTCGTATTTGACTACTGAGGTTTTATTTAATTGCTTCCTTTATGTTATCTTTATGCTTACAATTCTATCATTGGTCTATGTTATTAACTTGTTTCGTATCATTTATTTCTCTGTCTTCCATTACTTCTCATTATTATGTTTTCATTCTATTTATTATGTCCTTGTAGGCATCTTTGACCTAGCCTCGTCACTACTCTAGCGAGGTTTGGCTTGCTACTTACTGGGTACTGTTGTGGTATAATCGGGTATGTCTGTCCGTGCTAGACGTTAGTGTTTGATTGTATCTATAAATTATACTTATGCGGCGTCCGCAGGCATCGGAGTCACCTTCCCTTATCTTTTCATTATGTTGTATTTCTCACTCAAACAATGTTATAGTAGACATTCTAGATTATTCTATAGAGCTTATGACTCAGTTCCACTGGTTTTGGGAGAGTTGTGGTTGAGATCCTATTTTGGAAGTTTATATGAGTTTATCAGTCTTGCTTTGTATTTCTGTTTGATTATTTATGTTAAGTTATTACTGCATGTTAGGGTTAACTAGCCTTAAAGACTAGGTGCAATCTGACATCCTAAGGTGGGAAACTAGGGCCGTGACACTTGTTCATAGTTGTTTGACTTGTATGTCATCTAGTGCACTATTTCTTAAAATTCTCAATTGTATGTGCTTTCTTGACTTGAGAGTTGAACATAACCACCTTGATTGGGTCATATGTAATGTGTGTGTGTGTGTGTGAGAGAGGATTTGTGATATTATCCTGTATAGTCTAGAACTTACCCGGTGTGTTAATTGAAGCGAAATCATTAAGTCGTGCTAGTCTAGGAGATAACATAGGCAATTCTTTGATCGATCATGATATGATTATCACATACAAATAAAGAATGTCTTTTATTAGCCCCTTTGAGCCAATAGAACTTTTCCATGGCACCCACATTACAAGCCATATCCCTAATTTTATTCTTAACTTAAGCTTAATGAACCTTTACCTCCAAAGGCACTTAGGCACTAAAAGAAGTAAGGTGAGATATTGGGAAAGAACTAATTGATCCTAGATTTGGCTAGCTTATATTAGTAGAGACATACACTATGGGCAGGCTAATGGTACCACCATGGGATGCACATGAACCTCTTTACGAGAGTGAGTGTCGTTTGTTCACTTGTGTGATGTCCTTAAATTATGTACAAAGATATATTTTGAATGTGTGGACTATTTCTATATTCACTCTCTCGTTTGTTGGTGAGGGAACATGACCTCATGACTGATTGGTAATGTTATTGACTTCTCTTGTTGGGTGAGTGCGCGAGTTGAGGATGCTTAGTGGTAACGATCCAGCTCTTGAGGTATGGTGGTTATGAATAGGTTGTTTGAATTGGTGGAATTGAAATGTTTATACTTGGGTTGTTTAAAACGGGAATAATGTAAATTTCATTTGCTCATGCTTGATTGCCGATATCGACCATAGTCAAAGGTAGACCATATGATTGAAAATTGAGTTACTCCTCCATAGTGATGTGTAAGTTGTTGGGGTGTAGTTGAAAGTTTCATTGTTTGAGTGTGAGCAAAGGTTTAAGTAAGGAGTGTTGATATTCGGCTTAATGTATGTATATTTATATGCATATTGCCTCGTATTTTACTCATATTTTGTGAAAATTGGATGCGTAATGTAATAAGTTATTCTAACTTGTGGTAATTTTATATAACGATCCGAGTAGTAGTTTTGTGTACTTGTGCCCCATTTCCTCTTTTTATGCTTCCCACATGTGTATTTTTCGTTTTATGACTTGCAAGGTCGGTTAGTTTCAGTCCGGGAAGGTTTTGCATTGATTTGGACCCTTTGGTTTTTGGTTTAGAAGCCTAAGTTAGAAATGTTGACTAAAGTGGACTATTTTGAAGAAAAAAAAAACCCGGAAAGGTATTTTGATGGCTCCGATAGGTTTGTATCACGATTTGGGACTCGGGCGTATGTCCAGAATCTATTTCAGAGGTCCGCAGGTTAATTTGTGTTATTTTGCCAAAAGTCGGCAATTAGAGGTTTAGAAGATTTTCCCAAGTCCGTAGGTTGACTTTTCGCTATCGGTTTTGGAATTTGGTTTTGGGACTTAGAATAGGTACATTATTGTATTTTGAACTTGTGTGCAAAATTCAGTGTCATTTGGAGTTGATTTGATAGGATTCAGACGCTTAGTTGAAATTCTAGAGGTTCTTGAACTTTTATTTTAGATTCATTATAATGAACCGACCGGTCGTTTTGAGAATTTAAGCTTCGTTCGGTGGCGTAAGGTCATGAAAAGCTTCACATTGTGTATATCGACCTGCGTGCATGGCTGGATTCAGTTACCGGATGGTCCGGAGTTGAAATGGAAGAGGAATTCTAATTTTGGAAGCTTAAGCGGTGAGATTTGACCGGAGGTTTGACTTTTTTGTAAATGGCCTCGGAATGAGTTTTGTGTAAATGGCTTCGTATGGTGATTTTAGACATAGGCGCGCGTCCGAAATTGGTTTTGGAGGTCCGTAGAGTAATTTGAGGTGATTCGGCGAAAGTTGGAAAATATGAAGTTTGGAAATTTGGAGATATTTGACCACAATTGACTTTTTGGGATATCGGGATCGAAATGTGATTCCAAGAGTTGGAGTAGCTCGGGGATGTCAATTGGGACTTTTCTGCAAATTTTGGCATTATTTCGGATTGGATTGATAGGTTTCGGCACGAGTTTGAAAGTTTGAAGATTTGAAAGTTCATAGTTCGATTTACGGTGTGATTCGTCGTTTTGGCGTTGTTTGATGTGATTCGAGACATCGAGCGAGTCCGTATTAGGTTATATGACTTGTCTGTGTGTTCAAACGGGGTCCCAGGGGCCTCGGGTGTGTTTCGGATAGGTTCCGAGACATTTTTCTCCTATTTTTGAACTGCTGTTACCTGTCAGCTGGTTTTCTTCTTCGCGTTCCCGTCTGCTCCTCCGCGTTCGTGAAGAGTAATTTTAGAAGAGGAACTTAATTGTTCACTGCGTTCGCATGACCTCGTTCGCGACAACAGAAGTCTGTTTACTCCTTCTTCGCGTTCGCATCTTCTCAGTCCGCGTTCGCATAGTTCTTTCATTTGGGCATCAAATTATTCATTAAACGCAATCGCATCCCCTGCTTCACGATCGCTAAGTGTGGCTCTGGGAAGCAGATAATTTCCTTCACTACGCGATCGCATAAGACCTTCCCCGATCACGTTGCACATTTTGGACAGTAGCCATTTTCCTTCTACGCGATCACATCTCTTCTCTCGCGATCGCGATGCACAAAAACCCGGGCAGACAAATTTTATTTCAAAATCAAGGGTTTCACCAGTTTTATCACATTTTGACTTCTAGAGCCTCGATTCTTGGCGTTTTTTGGTGGGTTTTTCACGAAATTCGATTGGGGAAGTGTTCTTCACTTAGAATTAAATATATTCCATGAATTAGTCCTTGTTTTTATCATTCAATTTGTGTTTTGAGTTGAGAAAAATGTTGGTTTTGAAAGAAAATTTCTAAAATGAAAAATCGTGATTTGAGGGACCAAATGGTATCGGAATTTGATAAATTTTATATGGGTGAACTCGTATTGGAATGGGCTTTTGGATTTTGTAAAATTTGAAGGGTTCCGAGGTGCGGGCCCGTGGGTCGATTTTTAGATTCTTGTAAAGATCGAAACTTTATTACTCGGAATAAATCCTTATAAGTTTTATGTGTGTTTTGAAGTTGTTATAGTTGGATTTGAGCTGTCCCGAGACCTTTTCACCCGAGAAGTCTATTTTAGAGTACTGGGTTGTCGTTTTCGAGGTAAGTATCTTGCCTAACCTTGTGTGGGGAAAAAGTTTTTGGATATCAAACGGACCTCCCTAGAAGGTAATTTTAATGCGGCTAGCTGAAAGCCACTTGACTCTAAGGAGAGGAGCTTCGAGTGACCTTTTTCTTTGCTCTTCGACCCCTTAGGATTTGAGTCTTCTATGTTGATTGTAGCCCTCACTACGAGAAACTTGACTTTTAACGACCATTTCTTAACGAAAGGACATGAATCCGGTCGTTATATGTGTACTTCTAGTGACCAACTTTTTTTCCGGACGTTAAAGTCAATTTTTAATTTCAACATTATCAGGAATAAATATTATATCCTTAAAAGAAAAATATTCAGTGGTTTAAAAGTAATTTATTTAATAAAACACAGGCGCAAACTTTTTCCCTCTTTTTTTTCCCGCCCAAACCCAGCCCCACATTCCCCAAAATAAAACCCTTAAGTTTGGATAAAAAACTCTTGTTTCAATTGCAAGAATGAAGAAAACTGCTCACCGCCGACGTTGACTCTTGCAATTGCCCATCTTGGAGTAAACTTCTTCGAATAAGAATACTGCCCGTCTCCTCCGTTAACATCGGCTCCTCGTCTAAGAATTTCCATCTTATTGTAAGTTTATGCCAAATCACTAAACTTGATGTTGTAACTATTGAGTGGAATTGGATATTCTTTTCATTGTCCAATGGTCTCTCGGTTTGATGATATTGATCTGCTTTTCTTCAAGTATTTTGGATTTCTTCCTAAATCTTGATGTTTCCCAATACTATCTTTTATCAGAGTCTAGTTATGTTGGAGTAAATCTGCTCAGAGTTGCACTTTTATTCAATTTTTATTGTTTTGTTGACCTAAGTATGGATCTTCATTTGGTACATGAGGTGAAGGGAGAAATAGGTACAAATATAGGAAGTTGTAATCTCTTTTTCCTTGTCATGTATGATTTTTCTATAAATGCTCTTTATCTATGTGTTTTTCGTTGCTGTTATGGCTAAAGATATAACCATGACGACATAATGATTTTTTTAAAGAATTATCACTTGTTGGATGAACTGAAATACGGGGGACTTTACAATTATATAAAGTTCTTATCTTTAATTACTTGAATATCAAATGTCAAATATGAATTTTAGGTTTACAAATGATGCGTTCAAGTGTTGGATGGATTTAACTAGATATAGCATAGAGTATACTGATGGTGCTTAATGTTTCTTGGACATTGCTTACTCTGTTGAAGATCCTCAAGGAAAAGAATAATATTGATTTAAGTAGAAAGGGACCACACCTAAGAGTTGCTTAAAGACGTGATCTTTTAGTATCTTAATTATTTTATGGCATCAACAAGGAAGTGGAGACCCTATGTTGACATCAACTAAGGAATGGAATATCCTATGTTGGAAAAATGTAGCTAGGGATTGGAGGCCCTATACTACTTTAGGTTTAGGTTGTTTTCAACACTGTTTTCTTCTTTTCTTTTCTTTTCATTTTATTTTCAGAGAATGAGTGAATGCGAGAAAGAATTTTGGAGAAAACTTTCCTTTTTGGAGTTGTTGTTGCAGAGCTCCTTTTAGCCCTTGCACAATTTCTTTTGGTTGCACCTGCTTCTTGCAAGGTTGTTTTCGAGTTGCACCTGTTTTAGATTTCCAAACAAAGAACAATTTGTTAGTTTGAAACAGTGGTTGGTTTTGCAGCCTTGATTATTTCAACTGCTTGATCTCGGTCTGTTCTTTTGACGAAGATCTCAACCGCTCGCTTGCTTGCTGGGGATTGGGTTTCATCTATAATCCCGGGGACCCTGGCTTTCCAGGTTTTACCATGGCAACCGGTCACGTGGAACCCAATATTTGACTTTATTTTGCCTTTTTAGGCCTTTCACTTGCTTTTTCTTTAGGATTTTCAGAGTATTACTAAACACATAATAAAAACATTAGTTTCTCTTGATACAACTTGCAATAAATATATCAATTGAATATTACATGTTTCGAGTAACAAGCAACAAGTAAAGCAGTTTCATGTTTCACAATACTTCCCTAGCATTAATTACCTCCTTTAGAATTGTGCACTTGTATCCGTGAGGTAAATCACATCTTCATATCTTACTTTGTGATGAAAAGCTCAAAGTAATAATTCGGTATAACAACACTTTTATTCTACCTCTCTCATTATGTTATTTTTTTTTCTCTCCCTAAAAGGAAATTGTTTTCTTTTTTTTGTTGGTGAGTTCTTGGAGATGATTGTTTATGCTTTGTTCTTTTATTGCTTCACTTGTTCAATAATTTATCTGCATTGAGCCTCCCAATCAACTCATATCAGAAAAGTGAAGGTGAAGAAGGCATAAGTTGCTCGACATTCCCTGCAAGCACAAGTTGCTTGAATCTCTTTGAAGTCGATGCTCAGCAATTCCTAGAGGTGGTAGTTGTTGTTCGTGCAGACATTGGTTCCCCATTTTTACTTCGTGATTGTTGTTTGTGAGGATAAATACCATTTCAGGTATGTCATTTCTCTTGTTTCACTATTAGTTCAAGAGTGTTAAATGCTTTCATTATATTAGGTATATTTGATAGGCTTTTTTCGTAAGCAATCCAAAGTGAAAGACACTACTATGAATCCTTATCAATGGGTTACATTTGAAGTATTTTTTATGTAACTTCTCCTAATTAATGACATGCATGAAGTGATATTATATCAAGATGTCCAACTATAAGTTGTCCCTTTATCACTTGCACTCTGACTATTTCTTTCCTGTCTCTGACTATATATGTCCCTGATCATATCTTTGCTGATCTTCCATTTAATATTACTCCTATTAACATTGCTTGGTTACTCCATTCTAAACTTATAATTAGAGTCCAACTTCAGTCAATCTCAGAACTACAAATATTATAAGCTAGAAAAAAGAATGGAAGATGATCTTATAGTACAAAGGAAAAGAATTTTGTGTAAATGTTACCATTTTCAACAAAAAAAGGGAAAGAATTTTGTCATTGATATCTTATCTGTAAGATATGGTTCCCCAAAAGAGAAAGCTTTCATACTCTTAATACTGAAGTTTTTTCTTCCTAAAATAAATTCCATTTGTGGTAGTGTCAATGGCAATCCCTAATTCACTTAAGTGAAATTGAGAAGGATAGCCCTACCTATGTGAGATTCAAGTAAACCTCCACCTATGATTAATATCAGCAATTACATTGTATGCAATATTCATATAGATCTCATGAACATTAGGCTTATCTTTATCTTTTTCTCCTCTACCCCATTTTAGACATTGTACATACTACAATGATGTGGACAGGAAAAAATTAAGATAGACTTTTAACAAACTTGGAATTGTATTTCTAGTATTACTGCAGTTCTAGGCAGCTTTCTGCCTTTCTAGACAGTGTTCTGCATTTGTAGATAACATTCATCATTTTTACAGTGTTATTGCACTATGGACATCTATCTGTATTATTATATTTTTGTACAGTTTTCTGCATCTCTGTAAAGCGTTCTTCATCTCTGCACACCATTCGGCATTTCTGCACATCATTCTGCATTTCTGCGCAATACTCTTCATTCTTGTGTGTTTCTACATGACTAAATTTTCTTGCAATCAAGGCTTCCGCAAGAAAATTGATGCAGCAAGTTTTAAATCTTTTTCCTAGTTGTTGATCTAATGGAGTAACATACACTTTTTCTTTTATCAGATCAAGAATTTGAAGACTTGAAACTTTCTTGAAGATACTGTAGAGCGAGTTGAAATTGATGAAAAATGTTGAAGAACAAGTTGAAGTGCAAGAGGAACACTTCATTTTGCGAGAGTTTCTTTTAAAGATGTTGCTATTTGTATATGCTATAATTCTATTTTCTCTCGTTTAGGAGTTGAAAAAAATAATGTCATACAATTTGGTTTGGTATATTTTTGGTAATGTGATACTCTAATCCTTTGTAATCAACAATGATGTTTATATGAGTACTTACTTTTTATATATGTTCGGATTTGTGTGTGGATATGTCAATTTTAGCTGCCGTTATTTATACAATTTATAAAAAAAATTTGGTCGTTAGGAGCACTTAAAAAGGCTGAGTTTGTTGTTGTTATTAATGTTTTGGCGACCAAGAAATGACTATTAGCGAAGGGAAATTCAGTCGCTAAAAGGAGGAATAACGACTGGATTTGTTGTCGTCGTTAAAAGGTTTTTAACGACCGGACTCCAATTCGGCCGTGCACTTTTAACGTCGAAGCTTTTAACGACCGGTGACGATCGTAAATTTTCGGGTCGTAAATGATCAATAACGACTGGAATTGGACTTTTAGCGACCAAAACTCCCCTCGCTAAAGGCCTTTTTTCTTGTAGTGCCGTGTACGCGAGGTGACGAGTGCATACTCGGACTTATTTGTATGTAGTTGGCCTTTTAGAATTCTTAGGCCGTTATATTCCCCGTGTATGAAGTTGTAATGGTTATGACTTAGTTCCTGATTGCTAGTTTCACCTCTTCCTGCTTAAATTAGAATTACTTGCTTTTAGATTTTCCTTTGTTGTCTACTTGGTCTTAATTGACTTAATTGAAGAATTTACCTCTCCTATCATCATGCTATATTTTTCTTCATAAACTGCCTATTTAACTAAAATTAGTAGTATCTCGTCTTACAATTGTTTAGCAGTAAATGGAGTTAGGATTGTCTTTAGATACTTACCCTTATGTGGATTGTGGAAAGTCTCTCGTAACTATTCAACCTTAAAAAGGAAAATTAGATAACCTACCCCTTAGTCGACTAGCTTGTACTTGGAACCTCTTGACTTGTGATGACATCTTATTGTGGATCTGAGTACTGTGAATTCGTTGTTACGTCGTGTTTCTCCCTGGTTAAGTTGTTGTCTTTACGCTTATTATTTCCTTTCAATGGTTATTCCTTGTGATTGAGTTTTACCGTTCTTGTGATTTAAATTCTTGTATTGATTTGCTCGTCGTACATTGCATTTCTATCTTTTGTTGCCTTATGATTGTTGTGGCAATGCACAATGTTTCTGCCGTGTTATGGTTGTTATCTCTGTTGATTGCATTGCATATTTAAATTGGGGACTACAGACGTATTTCGGGAGATCCCCCCTGTACCGCATATTTACTTTGGGGACTACAGACGTATTCTGGGAGATCCCCCCAGCACTGCATATTTACTTTTGGGGACTACGGACGTATTCTGGGAGATCCCCCCAGCACTGCATATTTATTTTTGGGGACTACAAACGTATTCTGGGAGATCCTTCCAGTACTGCGTATTTACTTTTGGGGACTACAAACGTATTCTGGGAGATCCCCCTGTACTGTATGACAAATTCTGAACTATGGATGGAGTTCCGGTAGATTTATCTTGAAGAAATTATGATTGAAAGATATTTATTGGAAAGTATAGTTGAAAAGCATTTTCTTTGAAGAAAACTATGTTTGAAAGACTGATATTTCGAAAGGTATATTTGAAAATCATTTATCTCGAAGAAAACTACGTTTGAAAGACCGTTATTTCGAAAGGTATATTTGAAAAGCATTTATCTTGCAGAAAACTATGTTGAAAGATATTTATTGANCATAATATGGCATCTATCTAATGGCTACACAATATAATTAACACAGAACAAGTACAAAGCGGAAGGAAATACATCAGTAACAACGGAACAGCATAATAATACCCAGAAGAATGGACGGGAACACAACCCGAAAACCGGATACCACAATACGGTAAGGACAAGTAGTAATTCAGCACTGCAATAGTTTTCCTCATCAGGCCTTGGCTAACAACCCCAAATAATTGGTCAAATCTTCGAGCGTAGGCTTTCACCCGCAAGTTTATCGAAAGCTTAAAAATACAATCATTTCAAATAGAAAATTCCCTTGAAGTATACTTCCTCCGAATATATATATATATATATATATATTCGGAGGAAGTATACTTCAAGGGAATTTTCTATTTGAAATGATTGTATTTTTAAGCTTTCGATAAACTTGCGGGTGAAAGCCTACGCTCGAAGATTTGACCAATTATTTGGGGTTGTTAGCCAAGGCCTGATGAGGAAAACTATTGCAGTGCTGAATTACTACTTGTCCTTACCGTATTGTGGTATCCGGTTTTCGGGTTGTGTTCCCGTCCATTCTTCTGGGTATTATTATGCTGTTCCGTTGTTACTGATGTATTTCCTTCCGCTTTGTACTTGTTCTGTGTTAATTATATTGTGTAGCCATTAGATAGATGCCATATTATGTTATTCCTATATTTATACCTGTTTAGTTTATGGGACCAGTGGGTGTCGCAACTAGCCCTCGTCTCTACTTCACCGAGGTTAGTCTTGATACTTACAGGGCACCTCTGTGGTGTGATCATACTACTCTTCTGCACATTTTTTTTGCAGATTCCAGGTTTTGCATAGCCGGCCAATCGATAGTTAGCAGCGCGGTTGCTGTTGTGGAGACTCAAGGTAAACCGCTACAGCGTTCGCAGGTTTCGGAGTCACCGTCTTATACTTTTGTCATACACTGTTGTATTTATTTTCATACAGTGGTAATTAGAATCTTTGTGTAAATTTTTTAAAGCTTATGACTTGTATTCGCCGGGTTTTGGGAAGATGTGTCATGTATAGAAAGTTATGTCAAAAAGCATTCCAAAGTTTTGATATTATGATTTATGTTTACTCACCGTTAGGCTTACCTAGTCCTTAAGACTAGGTGCCGTCACGATACCCAACGGTGGGAAATTGAATCGTGACATTCATGCATTTTGTTGTACGATTCTTTGGTCTAGATATTATTTTTATGATTTAATCACGCGAGCGAGTTTGTATGATATTTTTAGACTTATGTGGATGTTTGTTATGGGGCCCAAGGACTCGAATGAGTTTTAGACGGTTTTCGTAAAGGTTTGGACTAAAAACAGATTTGTTGGTGTGGTGGTGCTGCAGTTATCGCAATTGCGAGCACCGGCATCGTAATTGCGAATATGACATGGGGGCTAAGGTACCGCAATTGCAATACTTGGTTCACATTTGTGAAGTCTGGGCTTGGAAATAGGTGAGTTAGAATTTGCGATAATTTTCTCGCCTTTGCAAGGAGGTGAGACTTCGCATTTGCGAAGTATCTGTCGCAATTGCGACATCCCTAGGTCTTTCAGTAGCTGCATTTGTGAGATTTTGTTCACACTTGCGACACTTGCAATTGAACATAAAGGCTGGAAAGTCGGGATTATGTCTCATTTTTCATATTTTAGAACCCTAGACTCGGTAGGAGGCGATTTGGAGAGGGGATTTTTATCTACAAACATTGGGTAAGTGTTTCTAATCAACTTTAAACTATATTTCATAATTATATCTTAGATTTAACATCAAATTGATGAGAATCAAAGAGGAAAACATGGGATTTTTGTCAAAGTTTCGAAAAATGAAGATTTGAGTTTTGAGAGTTGATTTGGACTCGAATTTGAAAACAAAACACATATATGGACTCGTGAGGTTATGAGTAGTCGGAATCCACCCTTGGACCCGAGTTTTGACAGGGAGGGCTCGGGGATTGAATTTTGTTGAGTTTTGGGGAATTGTGTAAAGATAAAAGCTTTATCTATTCCCTTGCATTTTTGATGATATTAAGTCATTTTTGGTTAGATTTGAGCTGTGTGGAGTAGAATTTTAGAGGGAAAGCTATTTTTGAGGGTTGATTTGGCCTATTTGAGGTAAGTACCTGGCCTAACTTTGTGTAGGGGAAACTACCCCTTAGGATTTTGGTTGTTTGTGTTAATTGTACTATGTTGAAGACGTTTACAGAAGGTGACGAGCGTGTACACGGGCTATATGTGGTATTGTGACGGATTTAGACTTTTAGACTTCTTCCATATATTTAATTGAATTTGTTATAACATGTTACATCTTTCATTGTTAAATTTACTCCCACATGCTCTAATTGACGTTATTAGCACTTGTTCTATACTTTATTGTTCTAATTGCTCTTATATGCGTTAGATGAAGTTGCTATCTCCCTTATTGTCTTGTTACCTTTTTTATATTTTTGAATATTCTTACTTGAAATTGTTATTTCATGGAATATCTTCTTGTTGAGTAATTGGTGTTAAAGTTGTAAAAGGCATTATCAGATTGAGGTTGGAGTTGTTAATTATTATGATATCTTTTCTTGTTGAGTATTCCTCATTCATTTTTTTTGTAATTGAGGTTCTTGTACATATTGTAATTGAGCCATGGTCTATATGTTGTGATAACATTGATATTGTTGATTTTGGCAAGTATTGTGGCATATGGGCACATGTGGTGTGAATTTATGATTGTGTTGCGATGTTTATGCGTATGCGGTGGTATAATGATAGGTTTGATACGTATGCAGTGTGATAATGTGGGATTAAGACGCGTGTTGCTAGTAAGGGAATTACTTGAAGTCACACAGTGAGATAAGGGGGCTAAAGCGTGTGTAGATATTTCGAGAATTTAAAAAATTAAATAAATGCAAGGCTCACACGGTGATGTAAGAAAAAATTGTGATTGAAATTGTGAAATGTGAATATGAGGCGTCGTACCTTGATTGTTATTCTTGTTGTACATTCTATGATTTAATGGGGACTTGTTGGTTGAATATTTTTTTTGTTGTTTACTTCATTGTCTTACTTGTAATTGTCCATATTTGACTAATTGTTGTTTCATCATGTGTTCACTACTTACCGCTTAAATTTCCGTTGTTACCTTAAGTTTATTGAATTGCTTATCTATCACTTACTTTCTTGCTTCCCATTATTTGACTATACTATACTATGTTCAGTTTTCTTATCCTAGTAAGTGTCTTGTCATGGCCTCGTGACTACTTTACCAAGGTTAGGCTTAATATTTATTGAGTACCGTTTTGGTGTACTCATACTACACTTCTGTACATTTTTGTGCAGCCAGGTACATCTGCTCGTTCCGGATGCCAATGATCTTTCAGTTATCCTTCCGGAGACTTCAAGGTATACCTGCTCGAAGATCGCAGGCCTGGGAGTCACCTTCTACTATTTCCTTAGTACTATTTACCCTTTTATTAGATAGCGTTGTATTAGATACTTTAGAGCGTTCTGTAGAGAATATGACTAAGTTCCATCAATTTTGGGGATTATGTTGTTAAATGTTCAATTTTGGAGTTATTATGAGCGTTATCCGTTTATTCTATTATCTCAGTTTTGTTACTCTATTAAGCTATCAATGAATGTTAGGCTTACCTAATGTTATAGACTAGGTGCCATCATGACATTCTAAGGTGGGAAATTGGGTTCGTGACAATTTGGTATCTAAGCTCTTGGTTCATAGGTTTTACGAGTACTAAGAAAGTTTAGTAGGGTCTTGTGGATCAGTACGGAGACGTCTATACTTATTCGAGAGGCTATAGAGCTATTAGTAAATTTTACTTCTTTGATTCATTATCAGGTGAATTTGTTGAGATCAAAATTTGAATTTGTCTTTCTATCCTCTCATAGATGGAGAGGACACGGATTGCTGAATCCAATGATCAGACACCCGTGCCCCCTACTAGAGCCGCTTATGTTCGGGGCAGAGGCTGAAGAGGGGCACTTGTTGAAGCCAGAGCACTTGCCCGAGCAACGACTATGGAGCTGCCAGTAGCTCTGGTTGGTGGACAGGAACACGAGACGCCTGTTGTTTCCCCTGGACCTCAAAAGACCCTAGCATACCATTTGATCATGTTCGACACCCTAGCTTAGGTCGGCTTGATTCCCCTTGCACCACCTACATCTCAGGCTGGGGGAGGAGCTCAAACTCTCATGGCCATTACTTTAGAGCAGCGGGTCCATATTGATCTGGTTTCGGGTTTCATGCCTGCATATCCCGTATTACCAGTTTAGCCGGAGGTTAGGGCTGCGACATCTGAGGAGGAGCAGAGGAGACTTGAGAGGTTCAAGAAGTATGATCCTCCTACTTTTGATGGCACAATTACCGAGGATGCACATGGTTTTCTAGAGAAGTGCCAATATATTCTCCGCACCATGGATATGGTAGAGGTGAGAGGAGTTGCTTTTACTAAATTTTATCTGTCAGGAGCAGAGTATCAGTGATGACATGCTTACGAGGAGGCTAGGCCAGCTGATGTAGCCCCATTCACTTGGGCTCATTTTTCAGAGATGTTCTTGAGATAGTTTGTTCCCCAGACCATCGGGATACATGGCGCATAGAGTTTGAGCAGTTGCGTCAAGGGACTATGACAATTTCAGAGTATGTTATCAGATTTAGTGAGTTGTCCCAACATGCATCTACGTTGGTTTCTACAATTAGAGAGCGGGTTCACAGATTCATCGAGGGGCTCAACTATGGTATTAGATTCAACATGGCTCGAGAGTTGGAGACACACACACTCTGTATTAGCAGGTGGTAGAGACCAGAGAAGGTTGGAGGGTATGCAGACCCTGAAAGAGAGGATAGGGAGGCCAAAAGGCGTCGAGATTCTGGGGGATATAGTGGTGTCCGTGCTTCAGTTGCAGCCCATCATGGCAGAGGTTATGTGAGGCACCCACTTCATTCAATGCTTCCAGCCACTAGCTGTGCTCCTACTGTTTCGAGGTCTCGGGTATCCCATTTTTCTTAGCCACTATCCAGTGCACCTCTTCCACGGGGTGCCTCCTGCGGTCAGTCTAGCCGACAAGGCCAGGGTTATTTTCAGCAGCCATGCATGTCGTGAGATTATTTTGAGTGTGGCGATACTAGGAATATGTTGAGGGATTTCCCCAGACTCAGGAGGGGTGCACCTTTACTGACTACCCTAGGCTCTACGAATCCCACATGGTCCAAAGGGTTCGAAGGACATCGTTGCTGCTCCAGTTTCCACTCCACCTGCCCCACCAGATAAGGGTAGAGGTTAGGCGGGTAGAGGTCACCCTATACGGAGAGGCCAAGCTTATTTCTATGCTTTTACTGGTAGGACAGAGGCGTTGCATCAGATACGATCATCATATATATGGTTTTAGTTTGTCATAGGGATGCATCTGTCTTATTTGATCCGGGGTCCACTTATTCATATGTGTTATCTTACTTTTCTCCCTATTTGGATATATCTCATGATTCTTTGAGTTCTCATGTATATGTGTCCACTCATATAGGAGATTCTGTTGTGGTGGATCGTGTTTATCGGTCATATTTAGATGTTATTGGTGGTTTTAAGATTAGAGTTGATCTGTTGTTACTCAATATGGTAGACTTTGATGTGATCTTGGGCATCTATTGGTTGTCGCCCTATCATGTTATTCTTGATTGTCACGCCAAGACTATGCCATTGGCTATGCCAGGTTTGGCGCAGTTGGAGTGGAGGGGTACATTGGATTATATTCTTAGAAGAGTTGTGTCCTTTCATATGACACAACAGATGGTTGAGAAGGGGTGTGAAGAATTCAATGCTGATACTCCTGCCATTGAGTCAATTCCGGTAGTGAGAGATTTCCTATACGTGCTTCCAGTAGACCTTCGGGGCATGCTGCCCGATAGAGATATTGATTTTGGTATTGACTTGGTGTCGGGCACTTATACCCATTTCTATTCCACCATATCGTATGACATCAATGGAGTTGAAGAAGTTAAAGGAACAACAACTTGAGTTGCTTGATATGGGTTTGATTCAGCCTAGAGTTTTACCTTGGGGTGCTCGAGTTCTGTTTCTGAACAAGAAGGATGTGTCTATACGGATGTGTATTGATTATAGGCATTTGAAAAAGGTTACAGTGAAGAACATTTTCCCACTACTATACATTGATGACTTGTTTGACCAACTTCAGGGTGCCAGAGTGTTCTTGGAGATTGATTTGAGGTCGGGGAATCATTATCTGAACATACGAGCTCTGGATATTCTAAAGACTACTTTTAAGACTTGGTATGGTCACTACGAGTTTCTAGTGATGTCATTTTGGCTGACCAACGCCCCATAAGCATTTATGCACTTGATGAATAATGTATTTCGGCCATATCTCGACTCATTCGCCATCATGTTTATTGACGACATATTGATATTCTAGCAGCTAGGAGGATCATGAGGAGCATTTAAGGATCGTGTTGTAGACCTTGAGAGAGAAGAAGTTATATGCAAAATTCTCAAAGTGTGAGTTCTGGCTCGATTCAGTGGCATTTTTGTGTCATGTGGTGTCTAGTGAGGGGATCAAGGTAGAGTCGAAGAGGATTGAGGCAGTTCAGAGTTGGCCCAGACCGTCTTCAACTACTAATATTCGGAGTTTCCCTAGGGTTTTTCATCCATTGCCTCATCTTTGACTAGATTAACCCAGAAGGGTGCTCCTTTTAGATGGTCCAAGGAGTGTGAGGCGAGCATTCAAAAACTCAAGACTTCTTTGACTACAACCTAGTGTTGGTGTTGCCTATAGGTTCGGGGTCTTACACTATGTATTGTGATGCATCGCATATTGGACTTGGCATAGTGTTGATGCAAGACAGTAGGGTGATTGCCTACGTTTCTCGGCAGTTGAAGATCCCTGAGAAGAATTACTCGGTCCGTGACCTGGAATTGCAGCTATTGTTCATGCATTGATGATTTGGAGGCATTATTTGTATAGTTCCCTATGTGAGGTCTATGCCGACCACAAAAGTCTCCAACATCTGTTCAAGTAGAAAGATCTTAATCTGTGGCAGCAGAGATGGTTAGAGTTGCTGAAAGACTATGATGTCACAATTCTATATCATCCGGGGAAGGCCAATGTGGTGGCCGATGCCTTGAGTAGAAGGACAGAGAGTATGGGTAATTTGGCATATCTACCGCTAGTAGAGAGGCCACTAGCCATGGATGTTCATGACTTGGCCAATCATTTTGTTCGATTGGATGTTTCGGAACCTAGCCGATTTCTTTCTTGTGTGGTTTCTCGGTCTTCTTTATATGAGCGCATCAGAGAGCGTTAGTACGACGACCCATATTTGTGTGTACTTCTGGACACAATGCAGCATGGAGATTTCACGTAGAATTCGTGGAGATGATGGAGTATTACAGATGCATCACTGGATATGTGTGACCAATGTGGATGGGCTGCATGAGTTGATTCTTGATGAGGCCCACAGTTTGGAGTATTCCAATAATCCGAGTGCCACTAAGATGTATCAAGATTTGAGGTAGCACTATTGGTGGAGGTGAATGAAGAAAGATATAGTGGAGTATGTGGATTGGTGCTTCAACTGTTAGCAGGTGAAGTACGAGCATCCGAGGCCGGGCGACTTGCTTTAGAGACTTGAGATTCCCGAGAGGAAGTGGCAGCGTATTACTATGGATTTCGTTGTTGGGCTCTCACAGACTTTGAAGAAATTTGATGCAGTATGGGTTATTGTAGATAGACTGACCAAGTCGGCACATTTCATCCTGGTGGTTACCACCTATTCTTCAAAGCAACTGGCTTAGATCTGTATCTGTGAGATTGTTCGTCTCCAAGGTGTGTTAGTACAAGTTATCTCTGATCGAGGCACACAATTCACATCGCATTTTGGGAGATCCGTGCAGCGTGAGTTAGGCATACATGTTCAGTTGAGTATAACATTTCGACTCCCATACAGACGGACAGTTCGAGCATACCATTAAGATCTTAGAGGATATGCTACTTGCTTGCATTATGGATTTTGGCGGTTCTTGGGATCAGTTCTTTCCGCTTACAGAGTTTTCCTACAACAACAGCTACCAATTGAGAAATTAGATTGCTCTTTATGAGGCCTTATATGGGAGGCGGTGTCGTTCAACAGTTGGTTGGTTTGAGCCGCGAGAGGCTAGGTTATTAGCAACTAATTTGGTTAGAGATGCCTTGGAGAAAGTCATGTTGATTCAGGATCGACTTCGTACATCACACTATAGGAAGAAAAGTTATGCTGATGGGAGGGCTCGTGATGTAGCATTTATTGTGGGAAATAGGGTCTTGCTTCGGGTTTCACCCATGAAGGGTGTGATGAGGTTCGGGAAGAAGGGAAAATTGAGCCCTGGGTATATTGGTCCTTTTAAGATACTTAAGAGAGTTGGTGAGGTGGCCTACAAACATGCATTACTACCTATCTTATCCGGAGTTCACGTAGTGTTCCATGTTTTCATGTTCCGGAAGTAATATGGGAATCTGTCTCATGTATTTTTCTTTAGGTCAGTCCAACTGGACAATGACTTAACTTATGTTGAGGAGCCAATGGCCATCTTGGATAGACAAGTACAAAAGTTGAGATCAAAGAACATTGCTTCAGTAAAGGTTTAATGAAGGGGTCATCCAATCGAGGTGGCGACATGGGAGACAGAGCAGGACATGCGGAGTCGTTATCCTCACTTTTTCATCACTTCAAGTATGTCTCTATGCACGTTTGAGGACGGATGTTTGTTTTAAGAGGGGATAATGTAACGACATGATCGATCATTTTGTGCATTTGCGCCCCGTTTCCCATTTTGATGCTTCACACATGTGTATTTTTGGTATTATGACTTTCAAACTCGATTAGTTTCTTTCTGGAAAGGTTTTGCGTTGATTTGGACCCTTTGATTCTTGGTTTAGAAGCCTAAGTTAGAAATTTTGACCAAAGTTGACTTTTGTAAAAACGACCCCCCTGACGGTATTTTTATGTCTTCAAAAGGTTCATATCATGATTCGGGACTTGGGCGTATGCCCTAAATCAAATTCGGAAGTCTGTAGGTTGATTTGTGTTGTTTTGACAAAAGATGGCAATTTGAGGTTTAGAAGATTTTTGCAAGTTTGACCGTAGGTTGACTTTTTTCTTATTGGGTTCAGAATTTGGTTTGGGACTTGTAATAGGTCCATTATGATATTTAGAACTTGTCTGCAAAATTTTATTTCATTTGGAGCTGATTTGATAGGATTCAGATGCTTGGTTGTAATTCTAGAGGTTCTTGAACATTTCTTTGAAATTCATATGTTTTGATATCTGATCCGTTGTTCTAGATGTTATTTTTGTGTTTTGATCGCACGAGCGAGTTTGTATGTTGCTTTTAGAGTTGTGTTGATATTTGTTTTGGATCCCCGAGGGCTCAGATGAGTTTCAGACATGTTTCCGAAAGGTTTTGACTAAAAACAGATTTGCTGGTGTACTGGTGCTGCAGTTGTCGCAATTACGAGCTCCAGCATGTTGTGAACATGACAAGGGGCATACATGGTTCTCATTTGCAAAGTATGTGCTTGGGTATGTGAGTTCGCATTTGCAAAGAGGACATATTTCGCATTAGCGACGTGCTGCCCTAGATGCTGGGTGACATGGTGCTCTCTTGTTTCACTCGGGACAAGGTTTTGTCTGCCCTACACACCCCCAACTCATATAAAAAGAATTATGAACCTATTTTGGATGGGGAGACACCACTTTGAGAGGAACACACACACATGGAACACTCGGGAGCAAGGATTCTCTGTGTTTTTTCTTAGTATTTTCAAATATTCAACAGTTGTGAATTTGTTTAACTTTATCACGAGTGGATAAAACCCATAAGTTCTGGAGTTATGATTTAGCCATGAATATTTTTATTCAACGTTGATTTTACGTTGTCTATAATTCGCTAATATATGTTTGTTTCTTTAATTCTGTGATTAATTGCTTGATTAGCTGGCCAACAGTTAGGTTCTATTTACTATCTATGATATGTTTGAGAAACATACGTCTAGATTAGAGAAGAATTGAAGAGATCATGATTTTAACTATGAGTGGGGTAAAGTTGTGGCTAGGATAAGAATATACCTAATCACCATGCTTAATTGAATATCGTAATCTTAATGTGTTCTTAATAGACTAATTCCATAGGAATATAGGCGTTAATATATTTTGAATAGGCGAGTAGTAATTTGGGAGAATATTACTAGAGCAATTACTCAATTAATTAGCAACCACGAGTATTGTATGAAAGGGAGAGTTAATTAAAACACAATAGGATTAGTAAATCTATTACAACCCTAGTTCATCTCTACTAAATTCTCAACAGCCATAACATTCATTGCTTAGTTATAATCACGCTATTAAACTCTGATTGACTCGACTAAATAACAAATTGGTAAAATTAGTAGGTAGTTAACTTATGTCTATGTGGGTTCGACACTCTACTTATCGTTATATTAGTTGTACGACTACGTATACTTGTGTGTGCGTTTGGAAGCAACAATTGACAACCGCCGCTATCAGCAACATCGTATCTTCTCACGAAGTGGAGAGTGTAGTATGAGTACAACCAACCCCATGTAATCAATAAGTAACAAGCCTTACCATAGGCTGAAAATAGACATTACATTAATTGCTTACTTATAATCACGCTATTAAACTCTTATTGACTCGACTAAATAACAAATTGGTAAAATTAGTTGGTAGTTAACATATGTCTATGTGGGTTCGACACTCTACTTATTGTTATATTAGTTGTACGACTACGTATACTTGTGTGAGCGTTTGGAAGCAACAACTGACAATCGCAGCTATTGGCAACATCGTATTTTCTCATGAAGTGTAGAGTGTAGTATGAGTACAACCGACCCCATGTAATCAATACGTAACAAGCCTAACCATAGGCTAAAAGTAGTTATGCGCTTAGCACGGTCCGATGTTCACTTTCTATAGCCAACAATAGCAATAACTATGGAATAATAGCATGTGAAGGAATACAACTCAAATGATAACAGGCTCACTTAAAAGAACATGATGAGAAATAAACACGATTTTTCAGATATAATAATCAAGGCATCAACTACTACATATTTCACTTAGATATGTATTTAACAAGATAAAACTATAATATAGAGCTTTAAGCATAAAGTGGAGTCATCAAATACCAATTAGCGAAGGGGATAATACAACGTTATGCCTCAATGTCATTTACTCATGCCAATTCAACAAAAAATCACAGTTTAAAAGTCAAGTACACATAATCTTAGCACCTTCATAGTGCTTAGCACAAAGTGCCCCTCAATCATACTCTAAGCACGACCCCGGTGCATGGATCGAAGCCCATGGAACCTCACATACATACATACATATACTCAACACTGTAACAGTACCTGATGCAAGTCCCTCACCAATCACATAAATGACCATGTGCATGCGCCCATGATTATTACCTGACTCCGGAGAGACATGTCCTTGCCAGAGTGCTGAACAGATCTAAATCAACGATCAATATCATCTAGCCTAACATGGGGCTTGACACACCTCACCTCAATATCAACACCACTCATCCCGATATGCAGCTGACTCTTGCGTCACCTCAATAACACTATCAACATGGTTTTATGGCCCATGATCAATCATCAATCTGCTTAAGTCTCAAAATGCTAACATCTCACAGTAACAACAATTAAAATACCACATAGAATATGTAACCATATCACAATTTTGCTCCGACTCGTATCACACAAAAGGGACTAATAACATGTGTGATAGCATATAAAATTGCACGGAGACAGATATAATACACAGATTTAATATCATGACTGAGAAATATGACTATGGCTAAGACAAATAGCTCAACATAGTAAACACGGTCATATCATGTCTCAATAGATAAGCAAATAGCCTAGACATGATTTCTAGCATGAATAATATCTCACACATTCATACAAGTGGAGAAAACACAATATCAAAGAAGCATGATAGCAAACATGATAGCAAAACAAGGCATATAATAGCCTATGATCTACCCGAATCATGAATAATCACGGTGCACGCATATATGCTCGTCACCTCGCATATATGTCACCAATATATATCAAATACCATAGCCGATAGGTAATTATCCCGAAACCAAATTAGACAAGTTACTTACCTCATCCGAATTAGTCTTCAACCTCGAATTGCGCCAAAACCTCTACCCGGCCTTAAATCACACAAATCCAAGACAAACATCATCGAAGAAAGTACACAATGCCATAGGAATCAATCTCAGTCCATAAAAATTTATCTTTAAAGAAATCCCAAAAGTCAATCTGGGCCTACGTGCCCGAAATCAAAAACCAAAACAAAACTTCGTTGACCCATAACCTGCCGAGTTCATATATGTACTTAGTTTCCAAAACTGAGTCCAAATCAGTGCTCAAATCTCAAAAATACATTCTATATATACTTAGTTTCCAAAACCGAATCAAAATCAGTGCTCAAATCTCAAAAATACATTCTCATAATGTGTAGGCAAAACCCCAAATTTCATTTCAATAGTTCATGTTTTAGGTGTAGAAATCCATGAGTAATCACTATATCAAACTAAATCCAAGTGAGAATTTCTTACCTCCAATGTAGTATTGAAATTGATCTTCAAATTCTCCTCTTCTCGAAGTCTAGGGCTCAAAGTATGAAATAATGGGAAAAATCCCAAAAATAGAAACTTAAATGCACTGCCCAGCAGTACCCTACGCGAACGCAATGATTCCTAGGCCTATGCGAATATGACACTGCCCACACGAACAGGATGACTAAAACCCCACATAATACCAAAGCTCTGCGAACACGACCACTTTATCGTAAACGCGATGAACAAATCATCAGTTACCCTAAAATCTTCTACACAAATGTGACACAATGATCGCGAACGCAAAGAACATCAGAACACCAGAGATCACCTATGCCAAACTTAACCGAAATGGTCTGAAACCATCCTGAAAGTCACTGGATCCCCACGCGGACCCGTCCCGTCATACCAATAAATCCTAATACATCTCCCAAACCTGTCCAAAGGCTTCAAATTCCATAATTAACACCAAAAACAAGAATCATCGATCAAGATCAATCTCTTAAGTTCAAAAATTTCAAGATCCAAAATCCAACTAGTCGTGATGGTACCTAAACCAACCCTCTAGGTAAGCCAATTAACCACTATCCAATGTTATGAGATTAATAAGAGAATAAATAATAATAAAACTGCTTTTATACAGGAATTTTCCAAGTACTGGTAATACAAATCATGAGCTTCTAAGATTTAGATTTTTACAAGACTGAATTAAAATAATTACAACATCTATTTGAAGCGTAAATAAACAGAATTCAAATCTAATGCTACCAAGGACAAGTGATAGACATAACTAAAATGCAGGTACATCTTAAGATCCACCTCCCGCCATACGCAGCAACATTCGCATCCAACATTTGCACACAAGGTGTAGAAATATAGTATGAGTACAATCGACCCCATATACTCAATCAGTAACAAAACTAACCTTAGGTTGAAAGTAGTGACGAGTTGGGACAAGGGTCTGATTCCAACTCCAATAACCAACCACAATTCATAAAAATATAATGAAAATGGTACCAGAAAATAACTTAGGGATAAGATTATCACTCGTTAACAATTATGGAAAATAGGCATGCTTTTCATGTATAACAGTAAATCCAAATTCTTCCGTCGAAAACACCAATTTTTTTTAATAAGTTAGTTTGAGAACCGTGAATTTTCCAAAAACCTTTCAACAATAAATAAGATGTGTCATTTTCAAATAGCATGAGGAAAGTACATCCCTGTGACTACATGTAATTATCCAGGTGAAATCGTGAATGTCATCAAAATCGGGTAGCATCTCTATGCCTGTTTCTCAAGTACGCATGTCAAATGCAATGCATCTTAGTGATGAACTCATGTACTCATACTCTCAGGGTACTCAATCTAACTGTCTCATATTTTCACTCACCATGCTCAATACTCAGCTCACTCAGTACTGTATAGGGTAGATCCAGCCCAAGGGTAAATAAATCCAAGGAAAATCCAGCCCAATGCAAATGAATCTAGGACAAATCAAACCCAACAATCCATATAAACTGCACCCGCTATTGATGTGCAGACTCTTGAGGGGCTGATCCAGCCGAAGCGCTATAATAACCCAAATCCTGGCATAAATCAATAAAGCCTACTACAGTGTGCTCCCCGATCCCATAAAATATCACTCACAACAGACCATCGACCTCAATCATAAATCTCACTAGTCTCTCGGGCTCATGAGAATCGTGATAATCAGCCCAAACAGTGATGCTATGATGTATAAATAAGGGACAACAGAGACTTAGATATGATATTAAAAAAATAGATGTGACCATGTATAAAATTCAAATTTAAGTAATTAATTCAACATCTAAGACGACCTTATTGGATCCCAACAGTACCAACATGTAGCCTACACATGATTTCTAACATGGATCACAAATCAGTTACTCTATGATCACGCCCAACTTTGCCTTATAAAAAGAATAAAGCGGTCGTTGCAAATATATTCCGGTTTACAAGTCCGGAGTCGAATCCTCAGGGAACTAACCTATCTATTACAACTCGTGGTTATGCTATTATAAGCTAAGACAATTTCCGGATGCAAGATTTTTATCAATAAATATTGGGATTTTTTTAATTAAAGTAAAACGATATTAAGACTAACAATATTCCTGATTAAAGATAATTCAATGGTAAAAAGATCTAGGGTATTGATTTCCCCAATTGACGGATTAAGTTTTAACTCTTTTGCTATAATCTCGTCATAACACTCTATGAGGATTATGAGCTATGGGCTACCGCAATTATCTCTCGATCAACTACGATAATTTACTAGAGCCTTCTCTCGAACTACTCTCGCTGATAATTTATACTGCTCAAAATTATATCCCACCAAAGTTTCGTTATCTCTAACCCCACTTTTAAATTCAAGTAATGAATCTCTTCAATTACCCAAAAGTGGTGTTGTTCAACAACAATCTAACCTAGTGTTCTTTCTCAAGAAACACAAGGTAATTCGACACGATAAATCGAGACCCCATTCAATAAATCTCCATACAAAACGTAGTTGAATAATCATAGAGTAAACCCGGCTCGATTATAACAAAATTGAGTCAAAATTTCATCTAACAATTGGTTCCATCAACCCTAGACGGATTGTTTAACTACTAATGCTAGAACACAATGAAATCATAAAATAACTCATCATTCCCAAAACAATGACAAAAATGAAGAATAGAAAAATGCTAATTGTAGCCTGGTCTTCTCACACTTGTTCTCCTCCCCAAAGTTGGTCTAAAACAAGCTTAAAACCTAGTTGTGTGATGACCCAAAAGGTCATCCTAGCTAAATATTTGTTTCAAGGCCCCGAAAGCCTCCATTAATCTCACCTCAATATGCGTGCGCCGGGCATGTAGCCGGGAAGTCTTTATGTTGAAATTTGATGAAAAATGGAATTTATCATAATTAAATGAATAAAGTTGACTATGATCAAATTTTTTGGTAAACGGACCCAGACCCGTGATGTGACGGTCCCGGAGGGTCCGTAAGAAAATATGAGACTTGGGCGTATGTCCGGAATCGAATTCCGAGGTCCCAAGCCCGAGAAATGAATTTTTAAAGAAAAATGTTTTCTGAAAATAATAAAGGAATTTGAAAATGAATAATTATGTTAAAACCGTGTTACCAGAACCGTATTATGGTTCTAAAGCTCGGAACAGGTTTATTATATGTTATTTGTCTTATCTGTGAAATTTGGTGTAAAACGGACTTGAAATGACGTGTTTCAGATCAAAAATGGGAAATTTAGAAGTTTATGAAGTTTGAGAAAATTCTATAGATTTTGGAGTGTAATTCATTGTTTTTGATGTTGTTTTGGTTGTTTAATTACTTGAATAAGTCCGTATGATGATATGGGAGTTGTGCGTGTTTTTGGTTTTGGGTCCCGAGGGCTCGGGTGAGATTCGGTTAGCTATCGGAGTGTGCAAAGTGGAAAAATCTGGTGTTTTAGATGATTTGCTGGTGTCTGGTGTAATACCCTTCGCGAACGCGGCCAAAGGCTCGCGAACGCGAAGGGTAATTATTGTGGCCTGGGATTTTACTCTACGCGAACGCGTAGAGGGAGACGCGAATGCGGAGCACTGGACAGTGCTTCTACGCGAACGCGTCCCCAGGGGTGCGAACGCGTAGTGTTAGGTTGGGGTCTGGGGGCTGGGTAGTTTGTTCTTCGCGAACGCGGCCCTATGCTCGCGAACCCGTAGGCCAGTGGAGTCAAACCTATGCGAACGCGGCCAAGGACTTGCGAACGCGTAGGTCAGGTTAGTCTACCCTTCGCGAACGCGGCCTTGGGCCCGCGAACGCGAAGGGTATTTTTGCCTAGTTATTAAAATACCCCAAAAACAGAATACCATACGTGATTTTCATTATTTTCACTTCCTTCTTCTTCTCCAAGCCCTATTGAAGACCTCCAAGCCATTTTCTCCTCCATAATCATTTGGGTAAGTGTTCCTAACACCAATTTCTTCCATTTTCCTTCTCTAATCACTAGAACCTAGGCCTAAACTCATGAAAACAAGGTAGAAATTAGGGAATTTAGGTAAGGTTAGGTTTTTAGGGAATTTTGGGTGATTCAACCTCAATTTGGGGTCGAATCTTAAAACAAATTATATATTCTAACTCGTGAGGGGTATGGGTGATCGGATTTTGGTCCGAGCCTCGTGTTTGGACCAAGCGGGCCCGAGGTCGAATTTTAGTATTTTTGGAATAATAGTAGAAAATGTATAATTAGGCTTCGGAATTAGTTTATTGAGTATTTATTGATGTTAATAAATCCATTATGTCTAGATATTATCGATTCAGAGTTGGATTCGAGAGGGAAGGCAGTATTAGAGGCTTGACTTGCACTTTGGAGCCAAGGTAAGTGTTTGGCCTAACCTTAGTTTGAGGGATTAGGTATAGAGTCTTATTTGCTATGTGTAATTCATGTCCAACATATAGGCGGGGTGACGAGTGCCTATATGTTGCGGTCAAGCATGCCCGTGAGTCAATTGTGATGAATCATACCGTATTCTTAATATTCTCCGTACTATGAGTAATTGGTGATTTAGAAGTGATACCTTGATATTGTTTCATGACATGGGGAGTTATTGTGTTATTTGTTTCAGCTGAGGCTTTTACTGTTGAAATTATATTACGTATGCGAGGTTGGTTATAGCTGAGTCCCTTGCCGGGACGATAGAATTTTATTGAGTATTTCCATACACTTGAGACTTATTATTGTTGATTTTCACATTATATTTTTGCTTTTATATTATTTATCGCACGAGGGGACATGCCGTGCTTATTGTTTATTATTTATCACACGAGGGGACATGCCGTGTTGATTGCACGAGGGGACATGTCGTGCTGATTGTTTATTATTTATCACACGATGGGACATGCCGTGTTGATCGTTTATTATTTATTGCACAAGGGGACATGCCGCGCTGATTGTTTGATATTTAATACACGAGGGGACATGCCGTGTTGATCTGTCACGACCCGAAATCCCACCTTCGGGCCATGACTGCGTCTAATGTTGAACCCGCTAGACAAGCCAACGTTTGAACTGAATAAACTCATTAACAAAAAATACGAACTAGATAACTAAGGCTTCGATGGCCCACCACATGAAGTTTAACAAAATAACCAA
>ML268235.1:0-31080 GCA_005239495.1 Nicotiana undulata | reverse complement strand
ATCGCAGAAGGTGGGTTGCGATCGCGGAGAAGGATTTTGCTGGGCAGTTGATTGTTCTATGCGATCGCAGCTTCCCCTTTGCGATCGCAGAGGTCTGGGTTCCACACCATCGCAATCGCATCCCGTTTCTTGCGATCGCATTGAGTCGCGTCTAGGCCGGGTGAGTTTGTTCTTCGCGATCGCAGGGCCTCTCCCGCGATCGCAGAGGTCTTGCCAGTTGGCCTTCACGATCGCAGGACCTCTGCCGCGATCGCAGAGGTCTGGCCAGTTGGCCTTCGCGATCGCAGGCCCCTTGTCGCGATCGCAGTGAAGGAATCCCTGGGTAGTTTTATAAAATACGGGACTTAGCCTTGATCCTCCATTTTCATCTTCCTCTTCAAGATTCTAGAGAGCTTTTCAAGGGACCTTCAACCACTGTTATTGAGGTAAGTAAATTCCATAGTTTTACTAGTTTCAAACACTAATTCCTAGTTAAATTCACTACTAAATTATCTAAAATCATAGAATTAGGTAGTAATTATAGGGTTCTTGAGGATTTTGTAATTTTCCATTTTAGGCCATGAAATCAAGTAGAAATCACACCTTAATGATCCTTAGGTTATAGGTGAGTGATCCCTTCGAGAATTTTTGGAACTTGACCATGAGAGGCCGGGGTTGGAAATTGGGAATTCTTCAAGAATGGAGATTTTATTGAACAACTAAGATAAGTTATCACATTGCACACGCATTGAAAATAAATTGTGAAATATATGGGAGCGGGTCGTATGCCACGGCGAAATTGAAAAGTAATTGAAATAAATGGGAGCGGGCCGTACACCACGGCAGTGTTGAAAAGCAATTGAAATATATGGGATCGGGCCGTACGCCATGACAGAGTTGAAAAGAAATTGAATTGAATATGGGATCGGGTCGTACGCCACGGCGAGTGTAGAAAGTACCTTATGGAAGCGGGCCGTACGCCACGGCGGATCTAAGAATTTGTGATTATTGTTTCATTTGGTGGTCTTATTCTTGAAAGTGCTTTATTGTTTAAGTTCAGTAGTTGTTTGGATTTTTCTGCTTTTAGTATATGTACTGGTTGTTTATTTCCCTGACATGCCTACTGCATTTCATCATATTTTATCATATGTTATTACTGCTGGACCTTAGTGAGTACCGAGTCGCCCTCTCGTCACTACTTCTTCGAGTTTAGGCGGGATACTCACTGGGTACATATTTATTTAATATGTACTCATGATGCACTTTCTTTTCTTTTCTGTACTTGACTGTACAGGTTCGGAGGCTGGCACGTATGACTATCAGGCCGGTGCTGGATATTGATAGCATGGTCATACTTCACAGTGAGTTGCTTTCCCGACGACTCTCTGGCAGCACCCTGGAGCTCTTTTGTTGTATTCCTCTGTCCATATCATTCAGACGGAGACTCTGTATATATTGTAGTCATTGTATATTCAGTAGTTGCCCATGACACTCGTGACACTAGTTCCTGGCACACACGCGTAGTGTATTTATATTTTTGGGGTTTTGGGATGTATATCCATGTGTATGTTATATCTCGGTTTTGTATCTACTATGACTTACTTTCACTCAAGGCTAGTATCATGTTAGTTGATATAACTGGTAATCTCTGACGTGTTTAATTAGATGGGAAGGGTAGCACTTGGTGTAGTTTATGTTGGCTTGCCTAACCCCGTCGTTGGGCGCCATCACGACTCGGATTAGGATTCTGGGTCGTGACACAATACATGGGCTCGGAGTTGACTTTTTGACTTTTGTTAAAGAACCTAGCTTTATTGTAATGACCCGGTCGGTCATTTTGAGAGTTAGTGCCCCGATACCCTAATAACTGTTTTCCCCACGTGTTTGTATCTGCTTATGGGACTTGTCGGAATGATTATTTGCGAATTTTGGAGAGTTTTGGACACATAGTCCCTATATATTAGTTAAAGCCTTAGAAATCGGACCGTAGTTGGAACCGTATGAAGATGTATCCGAAATGGAATTCCGCCGACTCCGTTTGGTGATTTTGGGGCTAGGAGCGTGTCCATAATGTGGTTTCGAGGTCTGTAGTTGATTTAAGCTTGAATTGGCGAAAGTTAAAATTTCGGCAATTTCGGCAGATAGGTGAAATTTTGACATCGGGTTCGGAATGGAATTCCGAGAGTGGATGTAGGTCCATAGTGTCATTTATGACATATGTGTAAGCTTTGAGGTCATTCGGATTAGTTTTGACGTGTTTCGGCATCGATTGTAGATTTTTGAAATTTCATAAGTTCCTAGGCCTGAATCCATGTATAATTGATGATTTTGGTGTGATATGATGTGTTTTGAAGACTCGACTAAGTTTGGATGAGGTATTAGGACTGGTTGGTAGTTTTGGTTGAGGTCCCGAGGGCCTCGGGGATGTTTCGGATGCTCAACGGGATGGCTTGAACTTCAAAACAAGTTGAAGCATTGTTGGTTCTAGTGTTTCGCACCTGCGGAAGGGGAGCCGCGGGTGCGGAAACGCAGGTGCGGAAAGGGAGCCGCAGGTGCGGACACGTAGGTGCATAAGGGGGCCTCGCAGGTGAGGAATTGACCTAGGTCAGCCAAGCTCGCAGGTGCGGCAAGAGTTCTGCAGATGCGGCCTAGTGATTTCAAGTGCGGCCCCAGCCCATTTAGTGAGATTTCGCACTTGCGATTCATTTTCAGCAGGTGCGGTCCAATGGCGCAGGTGCGGGATCGCTGGGCAGTCAATACCAAATTCGAGGGTTTGAAATTCATATTTTCTAAAAATGATTTGGAGCTCGGGATTTGGCGATTTTGAGTGGGTTTTGAAAATAAGACTCATAGGTAACGATTCCTAATCCTATTTCACTTTTATATCATTAATCCATAGCAATTTCTTCAATCTAATCAAGGAATTTGGGTTAAAAATTATGAAAATGGGATGGAAGTTCCCCAAGTAGAAATCTAAGAATTTAATTAGATTTTGATGTCGAATTTTGATGATTCTTGTTCGAGTGAGTTCGTGAGTGAATGGGTTTTCTAAATTTGTAACTTTCACCCGATTCCGAAACGTGCGCCCGGGGGACTTTTTGGGTAATTTTCCCAATTTTGCGTATTAGCTTTGAACTAATTAGCTAGATTGATTTCTTAAAGTGATATTTTACATTATGCACTTGAATTGAATAGATTTGGGCCATTCGGAGTCGGGTACTCGTGGCAAGAACGTGGTTTTGAGTTGAGTAGAGCTGTCGAGGTAAGTGGCTTGCCTAACTCTATGTTGGGGACCTTTACCTAGGTTGTTTTTGATATAATTGTTGTGTGGGCGCTGTGTACGTGAGGTGACGAGTACGTACACGGGCCATTTCTATAAAATCCCACTTTTTCTTCAAAAATTATACAGTGCCTTGTACTTCCATTGCATCAGTTCTATGTGTTTAATTGTTCATCTTAGATTAGGGAAGCATGCCTACTGTTTTCATATTTAATTGCTTAATTGACCTTCTATGCGCCATGTTTAGCTAGTTTATCCCTGTTTTCCTACATGTATCTCGATGTGCTGTTAGAATTGGTGTTTATTTGGCATTTACTTCGCGCTGCATATTTAAATTGGGGACTACAGACGCATTCTGGGAGATCCCCTCCTGTACTGCATATTTAAATTGGGGACTACAGACGTATTCTGGGAGATCCCCCCAGCACTGCATATTTAAAATGGGGACTACGAACGTATTCTGGGAGATCCTCCCTATACTGTATGATTATATTTGGAACTATGGGACGGTATCCCGGGAGTTTCCACTGTGAGATACGTTGTGCTGAGCCGAGAGCTCCATTTTGCTGTTTAATTCAAATTATTCATTTGAACTGTTTACTTTAGAACTTATTTTTCTTTTCCGCATTACTTGAAATGTTTACAATTTATAAATCCAGTAGAGCCTTAACCTGACATCGTCACTACTTGACTGGGGTTAGGCTTGGCACTTACTGGGTACCGAACGTGTAGTACTCATGCCCTTTCCTGCACATGTTTTTCGTGTGCAAATCCAGGTTCCAGTTCTCAGTTTCGTGGCTAGAGGTCGTCGTAGCTGCTTGAGGAGACCGTAAGGTAATTCTATCGCGTTCGCAGAATCCTACAAGTTACCTTCTATTCAAGTTTAGATAGAGACTTTTTATGTATTTCTTTTCTCATTGTATAGAGCTATTACGGTATAGAGCTTGTGACTTAAAAGTGATATTCTGGATTTTAGGAATTGCTTGTACATGCCGAGTGGCGACGTTTTACCTGTTAGATTTAATTTACCCTGTCTTTACTTATTATTTTTGTTTAATATCTTCCGCAATTAAGGCTTACCTAGTCGTAGAGACTAGGTGCCGTCACGATACCTTTTGGAGGATAAATCGGGTCATGACATTTATCATATGGAATTGATTCCTATAGCTTTTGTTGATTGTATTAAGTTATTTGTGTCTAGATTCGAGTTTACCGGAGGCCGATTCACGAGGCAAGGGCTTGTTAGAGTACAGATTTATGTGGTTTGAGGTAAGTAACACTTCTATACTTGGCTCTAAGGGTATGAATCCTTGAACTACGTGTTATGTAGTTGGTGTTGAAGTGACGCACATGGTAGGTGACAGGCGTGCACCGTAGTAATTGTGACTCGGTTGATTCCGTAGAATTGTGTAGTTATCTAATCTTGTTATTATTCAGGTATTCTCCATGTGTTAGAGAAATTGAGTTGGGAATCATGTTAGAAATTATGTTTAGGCTATATAATGTATTGTTGGGACCCACATAAGTTGTTTTTGTTGTCAATTTATTTGCTTAAATCGAAATTATGTCCTTAGTCGCATTCATAATTTGCATATCATATCTTAATTTATGTTATCATTTATTTTTACATCATGTATCATTGTTTTGGGTGTCACACCTCCTTTTTCCCGAAAGGGTGATAAGGAGTTTTTTCAATTAAAGTGACATTTATCGAAATGGGATTATTTATTTATTTGCAAAGTCACCACTTGGGATAATTATGGTTTTCCAAGTCACCGGTTAATTTTAGAATCCTAAATCGAGGAAATTGACTCTATTTGTTGGTCTGTGAACACAGAAGACCAGGAAGGAATTCTGTTAACCCGGGAGAAGGTGTTAGGCATTCCCGAGTTCCGTGGTTTTAGCACGGTCCCTCAACTATTATTAATTGTCTTATCTATCTGATTTATTACATATTTGAAACCTATTTGTGCATCTTTAACTTTTAGCCGCTTTTAATTGTTTATGGAGTTATTTGAACAAGTCGCGATGTTGCGCACTTGCTACTTCTGTACACATCGCAAATTGCGTCACGTCAAACGCACCCATGATTCATAACGTATTTATTTTAATTATTTGGAGTTGGGGCTCGAGTCACGCTATCGTGCACTCAAATTTTGGAGTTACGTATCTATGACTATGCCACAGGAACTGTACCCATAGTCACGATAATTTATTATTTACCAAAATTCATCTCTACAACTCAATTCACACAAGGGACGAAAGTAACAGAGTGTACTAAAACATATATGAGTCATTTAAGACATATGCATATTTAAAATATCATTGTGCCATTCCTAAACACTGTTACTACACAAAAAACAATGAAAAATTCATTTGAGCTAATTAAAATAATTTGAGAGGTAAATATATGTGAAGGTAAAAAGCAACGAGAAACAATACTTCGTGACAAATAAATTACCTACTCTAGCATTAATACATCTAATCCCAGAAACAAAGAAGTCACGATAAATAAGAATAAAAAGAGAATTAGCAGAATAGTTAATGTAGAAAGGTAAGTTCACCATCCTAAGCCTCATAGAGAGGGCATAAACATCCATGTACCATATAACTTCATTTAATCAAAATTTATTACACAAATTTTAAAAAGAAAGACAACAGTAAGAATCTAACCTTAAAAGAATGAATTTAATCCTTGGTTGTTTCACAGCTTTAAGACCCAAAACGAACATGCGATGGAGCTTCGAACCTTAACTGAAACTCTTGTGTTTTAGGGTTTGGAGTTTCTGTTTCGGGTTAATTTTGGCAGCAGTTTTTGTTGTTTTGCAGCTGATTTTCGCTGCTCCTCTTGGTTGTTTTCGCAGCTGGCTTTGCTGCAATTTTGGGGTGAGATTTGGCTGAATTTAGGGTTGGATTTGGTGGTGTTTAATGGAGGTTCATGGCTTTATTTTCGAGCATATTTTCAACTCTCTTTTTGGAGCTTTTGAGCAGCTTTTCTATGGACTTTCATGGCCGCTATAATAATGAAAACGATTTCTGCATATACGCCCAAATCAGTCAATAATATCTGAATCTGATAAATCGGACCAAACCGGTTTACTACTGGGTTGCCCTAATACGGTACAAAAGTTTACTTTAGCTAATGATCCAATCAAAAGAATAATTGGAACAAGGGTATCGAACTTCTTAATTGCATTATTGATTAGAAATGAATTTTCTAACATTTGACTATGTAACATTGAAGGATTAGTCGCACACTTGAAAGATAGCTCATAAAGTCACGGAAATGATTGGATAATTGGTATATATGGATCCTTCCTGTGCTTTTAGCCTTTTTTTACATGGTTTAAATAGAAGAAAATTTAGTGATTGATGATGAGAACACGATGGAGGTCTTTTTTTTTTATCTACCGCTACTTCCCTTCCTTTTTTTTTTTGTATCTCTTGTGTGTATTTGTGTGTTTATATAAAAGTAGGTATAGTGATTAATTAGTTGTGCATGTGAGTTTTGAGGAAGAGCATGTGATCTTGTTACAAAGGATAAGGAAGAATCTTGCCACGTGAAAATGACTCATTGGCTCTTGCTTTAATTAAAAAAAAATCTTTTTTTTTAAGAGTGTAAAATAAAAATACTAGCTAAATATTTATAATCAAGAACGTATAATAAATTTTTTGTGATTTTTAATTTTCTTAAATAAAACCTACTATAGATGAAATAAATGTTAAAATATGTAGATTAAACTTAAAATTATTTACATACTAAAAAGTGTTGAAAAATTTCAAGTATGGTCAAAAATTAGGTGCTCACATTGGGCTGATTGGCATGAGTGTATAGAGCCAGACAGACTGGAGAAATTGATGACTGATTGAGGTTGAGGGCATAATTGTGAGTGATATTTATGGGATCGGATTGCACGCCGCAGCATGCCATGATTGGCTTATATTAGCTCTTGGGCAGGATCTGCCCTTCTGGAGACCAACATACCAGCAGTGAGTGCAATAAGCTATTGATTGCAAGTACCGAGTGCGAGTGCCGAGTGGTTAATAGTGCTGAGTGATTCAGAGTGTTGAAGGATTGGGAGCACTGAGTGATTGAGCATGCTGAGCAAGGATGAATACTTCGAGAGTATGAGTATATGGCTTTAACAATGTGTTGTATTATAGTCGACATGGATATTTTACATGTAGATATAGATATGTAACATACCTCATATTAGTCATACTTGGCATATTTTATCCGTGTTGAGCTCAAACTCTAAATATTTGAAAGCATGTCTACATTTCTGAACTGTCTACAAACTGATCATGAGGCTTTCTCTAAGTTATTATTGTCATTTTCGTGTCATATCTGCGTTGTTGTTATCTGGTTTTGGGCTGTACCTTTCTGAGCTCGTCGCTGCTTTCAGCCCAAGGTTAGCCATGTTACTTATTGAGTATATTGGTCAGTTGTACTCACACTACACTAGACTCCGTGTGCATATCAAGTTACTTCTGGGCACGTTGGTTGCTAGATTTGGAGTTTCGTCTGCTTGGAGATTTTTGAGTTAGCTGCTTTGGCATTCGCAGACCTCGACTCTCCTTCTTTTTATTTATTTTGCACTGATCTATCTTTCTAGACAGTTGTATTTGAAGTCTTGACTGTATTGTCATTTAGATACTCATGTACTTAGTGACACCCGGATTTTGGGAGTTTTGTATTTAAGTCGCAGTATTTCTAGTTAGTATTGTTAAACATGTTTCATCTTGTTTTCAAATTTAAATGGGGTACCTTTGTTCATACAGAGTTGTGTAACTTCTTTTTCAGGTAGAGACGGTTTTTTGGCGATTACTTAGAATACAAATCTTCCAGCTTCTTCCATGTCGTTGTTGCATAAGTTTCTTCAACAATATTTCGAAGAACGCTATGTGTAATGCTCATGAAGATCGCACTCAAATCCCTCTCCTTCAGGTCTGCCTTCTCTGTCTCTTTCGTCTATTCAAGAAAATCCTCATCAATTGTCTTCATAACCCTTGTAACATCAGGGGCAATTTCATCCTAATCTTCCTAGACTAAAACTAGAACCTCATTCAAATTTTCCTACTTCGTACTCTGTTGAAGATGATGAAGCAACGTAACCCTAGATTATATGTAGAAACTCAAACCTTACTTTGATATAATATTTTGTGAAAAATCATGGGTTAACTAGCATACAGTCCCACACAAAGCAAATAGAAAAGAAAAATTCAACACAGGGATTTAACGAGGTTTGGCTAAGCCTAATCCTTGGGCCAAAGCAGAAATAGTTCTCCATGAATGAGAAGAAAAACACAATACAATCTAAGTAGAATCCCTAACTACAACCCCTATATATAGATCCCAAATAGTCCCAAACCTATAAGAGAATAGTTTTTCTAATCCGACAAGGAGAATAAATTTTTCTTTCCCAAATCTATTAGAACAATAAGTTTTTTCAAAGTTATAGGGATTATGGATTTTCGTAAAATACAAACAAAAAGATCAAGCCACAAATAATACTTTTCTTGCTTTCCTGCTTAAGCACAAACCACTTCTAACTTGCTTAATGTTTGTAGCTCCTTTTCATATACAATACAAACATTTTAAGAAGTAGGATTCTATAAGTTGATTGAATGGGGAAGGTGGGGGATGAGGGAAGAAATCAAGTAATTACAGCATTATGAAGAAATTGAAAATAAACGAATCGGGAAGAAAGGGTCGGAGGACCGTTATTTTTCTTTTGTTTTGTTAGTACGCACTTACCATTGTGAATAGCTATTCTCTTGCCACTTAATCTTGGTTTGTTTACCTAGAGATTGAGAGTGATTGGGGTGTTGATAAATCAAGTGAAAAGTGGATGTGTTCTTAACCAGAAATAAAAGAGAACAACAACCAAACAAGTTGTGGCCTGCTATATGACTACTTATTAATCATGTTTCTCTATTTAAGCTCAACAAGTCATGTCATCAATTTTATCAAATAAACCAAAATTGAATATTGTGACGACTCATCATAAATCGACAAGTTTTATATTGCATGCCTACTTACTACAACTCTCCTCCTTTTGATGACTTGGTACCAACGATGTTAATAAAAAAGGGTGTATCTTTTATTTTCTTTCCTTTTTGCCTACAACACTAGTTCATTCAACTAAATTAGGATGTTGATTTGATCTAATTTGCCAAGGAGTAATAAGACTATTGTTCTTTACCGTCCTAAAACATGACCTTCTCTTGATGTGCTTAAGGACATGGTCATTTAGAATTGTTTATAACATGTTATGAATCGTGGGATATTAAGAGTAATTTCGCTATATTATACCCTATTAATTTATGTATCAAAAGAATTTCTTTCTTTATTAAATCATATTTAACTAAACACCCCCTTTAAATTATCAAATAGAAAAAGTAAGTACTAATAACGACAAATTTACTTTATTTTTCCAATGGTCGAATTCGCGGGCAAATATTACGTTTAACAGAAATTTAAACTTTCTGTCGAATAGATACCTCTTCAAACAAACAGGCACCTTTGCACTTGTTGGAATTCACCTTCGTTGGTAATAAATAGAGAAGCTTTAACCTCAATTTTCACCATCAAATCTGAAAATCTCTCCACTCTATCTTCTGCATTCATCATTGTTTTTCAAAGCAAAAACGTAAGCATTTTGTGTGATTTTCTCCACCATTTGAGTTCGCCGAAGTTCTGTGATTTGAAGTGTCGCTATCACAGAATAGTTATTCCGTTCTATCCTGGGAGGAATTCTAAAACCTTGGGCAACTGTGAGAGGATTAAATTCCTTAAGGACACACACGAAACTTGTGGGCTCGAAAATTTTCTGTTTTTTTTTCTTATACTAACGTCTTCTGATTTTCTGGTTTTGAGCACGGGTTTATAACAAGCTTAAGGAATTTAATTTTTTATATTAGTGTTCATCTTACTTTCTGGTTTGGAAGATTAAAATCCTAGTGATTTTCTACTCCCGTTTTGGAGATTAAAATTTTCAGATTTTCTACTCCAATTTGAGATTAAAGTCTTTGTGATTTTCTACTCAATCCGAAATTAAACTCATTGTGATTTCTACTCTGTTGTTTGTATTCAATTTGAAGATATAAAAACTTCACCAAGATACTAATTCTATTGTGTCAATTTCTTTTACAGAAAAATGATAACAAATACAGAACAACAAAATGTTTCTGTTGGGACGACTACTGCTGCAAAAGCTATTGCGTCTTCAAGTCGCACAACGCATGCGCCGGCAGCACCGGCAGAAAATCCCAGAAACATTTCCGGCGTAGACTTCAAGCGCTGGCAACAGAAAATGTTCTTCTACCTGACCACACTCAGTTTGCAGCGTTTTATCAGCGAGTACGTTCCAGTCTTGGGGGAAGAAACTCCGGCTAGTGAGTGGTATATGGTCACGGAGGCATGGAAGCTTTCTGACTTCTTGTGCAAAAATTATATATTGAATTGTTTGGAAGATGTCTTGTACAACGTTTATAGTGTCATGAAAACTTCGAAAGAGTTGTGGAATGCTCTTTAAAAGAAGTACAAGACGGAAGATTTAGACTTAAGAAGTTTGTTGCCACAAAGTTCTTGGACTTTAAAATGGTTGACACTAAGTCCGTCATAAATCAAGTTCAAGAACTGCAAGTCATCGTTCATGACCTCCTTGCCGAAGGTATAAATCGAATCTATAACTTAATTAAAGATATTGATTATATTATTAATTCTAAATTTATAATTTCCATAACTGTGGAAAAGTCGGACACAAGGTTGCTGAATGGCGTGCACCAAAGAAAGACAAGAAGAAAAGCCAAGCAAACATGATTGAGAAGAATGACGAAATAGACGACTTGAGTGCCATGCTTTCTGAATGAAACCTGGTCGGAAAACCTGGAGAATGGTGGATTTATTTTGGGGCCACTCATCATGTTTTTGATAACGAAGATTTGATTACTTCTTATGCTCTTATTGGTCCCGACGAGACAGTTTTATGGCAAATTCCGCTACTGCAAAGATTGAAGGAACGGGCAAGATAGCTTTGAAGATGACTTGTGACAAGATTGTGACTCTAAACAATGACCTTCAGGTTCCTGAAATGCGAAAGAATTTAGTCTCGACATCATTTCTAGTCAAGAACGGCTTTAAGTGTATTTTTGTTCCGACATAGTTGTAGTTAGTAAGAATGAAACGTATGTAGGAAAAGGTTACCTTACTGAGGGCCTTTTCAAACTCAATGTAATTGCCATTGATATAAGTAAAATTTTAGCTTCTTCTGACTTTCTTGAGTCAAATAATTTATGACATGAACGTTTAGGCCACGTCAACTTCAAAACATTACAAAAAATGATTAATTTGGAAGTATTCCCTAAGTTTAAATGTAATAACTCCAAATGTCAAATATGTGTGGAATCAAAATATGTTAAACATTCTTATATTTAATTCACGCAAATAATTAAAACATGAAGTTCCCCATAGCAAAACACAATCCATTCCATACGAAAAATGGAAAGGAAGGAAACCCAACTTAAAATATTTTAAAGTGTGGGGGTGTTTGGCTAAAGTGCAAGTCCTTAAATCCAAAAGGGTAAAAATCTGACCAAAAATCTTTGATTGTGTTTTCATAGGATATGCAACAAATGCTAAGGCATATAGTTTTCTGGTTCATAAATCAGAAAACCCCGACATTATATTAATACGATAATTGAATTAGATAGTGCTGAATTCTTTAAGAATATTTATCCGTATAAAAAGGAATGTTAATCGTCTAGTGAAAATCTAAGCGACCTCGGGAAAATAAGAAAAGTACTTAATGAGGAAAATCCAAGACGTAGTAAACGTCAAAAGATAGCTACTTATTTTTTACCAGATATTTCGGCATTCTTGTTGGAAAATGAGCCTCAAATGTTTAAAGAAGCAATGTCTTCCTCGGAAGCACAATATTGGAAAGATACAGTCAATAGTGAGATAGAATCCATATTGAGTAATCATACTTGGGAATTGGTTTATCTTCCTCCAGGAAATAAACCTTTGGGTTCTGGATGGATTTTCAAAAGGAAAATCAAAGTTGATGGTACTATTGATAAATATAAGGAAAGATTAGTTGTTAAAGAGTTTAGACAACGAGAAGGTCTTGATTACTTTGACACATACACACCGATAACAAGGATTACATCTATACGGGTGCTAATAGCGTTAGCTGTCGTGTATGGCCTTCAAATCCATCAGATGAATGTGAAGACAACCTTCTTAAATGGAGATTCGGAGGAAGAAATTTATATGGAACAATCTGAAGGGTTCATAGTTCCTGAAAAAGAAAAGAAGGTGTGTCGACTTGTGGAGTCACAATACGAACTAAAACAAGCAGCAAAACAATGGCATGCGAAATTTGATCAAACATTGTTGTCAAATGGTTTTAAGATCAATGAGTTTGACAAATGTGTTTACATTAAGAATACTTCAATTCAAATAATAATTGTTTGGTTTTGGTTTCGGAGTAAAATGGGACGCATAGTCCATAAGTTAAAAGTTTAAGTTGAGAAACTTTACCGTAGTTTGACTTTGTGTAGTCGACCCCGTAATGGAGTTTCGATGGCTCCAATAGCTCCGTAGGGTGATTTTAGACTTAGGAGCGTGGCCAGTGGATATGGAGATTCGTAGGTCGCTTCGGCGGGAATTGGAGAAGTTAGAAAAATTAAGGTTGGAATAAATTAATAAGAAAATTTCGAATTGGGAGTCTGATAAGTGGGGATTTTGACTGCTTATTAGCGCCTTTTGGCTTTCGTTTTAGTCTAAAAGCATTTAATTGTGTCGCCAAAACTGATCAAATTGTGCAAAATAGCAGGAACGGTGGAAATTGAGCTCCCGAGATGAAATCCGACTCAAAAAGGAGTAATCTAAATCATGGAAATAAAAGGCGTAAAAACTTACAAAGTTTAGACCGCAGAATTCTCTATGCGGGAGCAATCAAGAAAGGAAAATGCAGCAGACTTTGGAGCAAATTGCGGAGCACACATGAATTGTGCGGCAACAAAAGCTGGGCTAAGATCAAAGATCAGAGAGATGACAAAAAATCCAAGTCCAGAGATTCCTCAACTCGTCCCATTTTACTCCAAAACCAAAAGCAAATAATGACTATTTGAATTGAAGTATTCTTAATGTAAACAAGATTTGTGCTGCCGCAGAAGGTTATCTTGCGGCCACAATCATAATATTGCGAACTGCAAAAGAGTGCCTTGCGGCCATAGTGCTAAATATGTGATCCGCAGAAAGAGTGCCTCGCGGCCGTAGATCAAGATTGTGTGCCGCAAAACTCCAGTTCCTGAAAAGTAGAATAAACTTGCGGACCGCACATGGAATTGTGCGGCCCCAGAACCTCCTGATGGGCATTTTTGTCCGAAATTGTCAGCTTCTTATAAATAGAAGAGTTTCACGAAATTAGATCATGTTTTGACATCAGCAAGTCCTGTAGCCATTTTTTTTGCTTCTTTAAGAAACTTTAGTTTATTTTGGTGATTTAACATTGGATTTCTCTATTTTAATCCTTCAATATAAGTTTCATTATCTTTTCTTCTTTGTTTTCTTCTACACCCACTATGAGTAGCTAGATTTTTACTAGGGGTGTAACCCTAACCTAGTGTGTAAACCTTATGGATGATTAATTTTATACTTGTTTATGAATGTATGTTTATTATTTCTCTTATTTCAATCTTTAATTATAGAATTAATGATTGCAAACACTGATTCATGCCTATTTGACTTAGTCTCTTCTTGAGAAAGAGAGACCTAGTCTAGGTTAACTTAGCTAACAAAGAATTGGGCCAATTAAGAGATTGATTAAACCAATTAAAGGGTTCAACCTAAAGATAGTAATAACCCGACTTGAGCTCTTACTCAATTGTTTTGGTAGATACCCATTTGGTCTTAAGAAATCCAAATTGGGAAAAACCACTCTCTGAGCGAGAGGTATTGAGTGGACAACATAGTGTTGTGGGTTATAATGCACCCCAATCAATAAAACGAGTATAAAAGCCTTTATCCCATTAGAAAAACACCTAGGTCATGGTCACAGCCCTAGGCCTTTTATATATTTGGAAAACTCACAAAAACAATCATCTCTAGTTTTATATCTTCAAATTTGCAATCATTAGTTTAATTTTAGAAGTAGAAACAAAACCCTATTTGTGGAAGTGCAATCTAGATACTTCACTTACTCATTCTGAATATAAAAATACTACTAACTCCCATCTTATCTCCCAGTGGATTAGATCCCGACTCTTGTTGTGTTTTATTAACTCAAACGACCGTGTCATACCTCTTTAAAGTTGTGCATTTGGACGCGATAAATTTTTGGCATCGTTGTCGGGGAGTTAAAAACGGTGTTAACTATATATTTGGGTTTGAGTGTGGAATATCTTATTTTCCTTCCGTGTTACTAACTTGGATGAATCAATTATAGGTACAATAATGGCGAACAACAATGATCTACTCGGAAACATGCTTTGGGGAATCTATCTCTTCGAAATGGTTGAACACCATGAAGTCCACCCTTTTAGCCTAGAAGAAATTTTTAAGCAACTTTGTGATGAATTAACGGATGGCGGGACAATGAGTGATGAACCTGTAGAAGTGGTAGCTATGGGTAAGAAGATTCATCGTCCCGATCATATACCCAGAGACGAGGAATGGCGTAATAATCGACGAAATGCTTCGGGGATTTGAAAATAAGCATAGATTCGGAGATTTCCGAATAGGGCAACCTTTCGAACTGCTGCTGAATCCATGGGTAGGCAAGAGAAAACCAGGCGAACTGAAACATCTTAGTAGCTAGAGGAAAAGAAACATTGAGGATGACCAAGTTGAAGAGGTTCCTCTAGAACCTCAAGCAAATAGAAGAGCTAGGGAGCGTCATGACAACGTCCCAGTTCCACTCCCACCTCCATAAAGAGCGGCTCCACACCGAGTGTTGCCGAATGAAGGATATGAAAGTTCCATAGTCCCTCCCCATATTAGGGCGGGAAACTTTCAAATCACCAATGTGATGCTCACATTACTAGAGCAACAAGGTTTCTTCATCGGGAACACTTGAAGGGGTTTGTGGACACTTGTTGGGTGAGTAAACAAACAAACATCTCCGAGGATGCTTTAAGACTAAGGCTTTTTTCCTTTTCTCTACGGGGGAAAGCCTTAGATTGCTTGGAAAGATTGCCAAACCATTCCATCCATACTTGGGATGAGTTGGCGGAGAAATTTATTGCCAAGTTCTTTTCTTTCGGGAATATGGCTACTCTTAGATATGAGATTCTAGAATTCAAGCAAGAGCCCACTGAGCCGTTACATGAGATATGGGAGCGGTATAGAACAATGGTCAAAGAGTGTCCCAATAGCGACATGACGGAGAAATGGTTCAACAAACTTTCTATCGGTGGATTAATACGACCAACCAATGCGTGGTGAATCGACTTGCCGATGGGATTTCCATGACAACGTCGTATGTGGAGCTTGTGAGATTTTGTATGAAATGGCAGACACATCATCGGCATGGAAATCCCGGGTTAGTGTTATACAAGGTGATCCAAACGTGATTCACCTCCATAAAGAGTTGCATGACCATGGGCAAGCCATTTCCGAATTGACCACCACTATGAATCAATTGGCAAAGGCTTAACTTCAACAAGTACAAAATCCTAATGAAGTCAATGCCATGGGGGTAGTAAGCATGATGGTGAAAAAAAGAAGGACCAAGGGTCCGCAAGTGCAAAACCGAGTGGAACATTATGTGCAAGAAGATAGTGGGTTTGATCAAGATGAATCTTACAATGAACAAGAGGATGAGGTGCAATATGTGAACAACTACCAAGGGCAAAGAAACAACTCTCAAGGACCAAATCAACAACAATGGAGACCTCAAGGTAATCAAGGTAATTGGAATTCTAACAACCTAGGTAATTGGAGTGGTGGCAACAATAAAGGGAATTGGCATAACAACAACAATCAAGGAAATTGGAATGGTGGAAGTAATCAAGGTAATTGGAGTGGAAACAATCAAGGAAATTGGGGAGGTAACAATCAAGGGGGATGGAACAATAATCAAGGCAGCTGGAGGTCAGGTTTTCAAAGGCCTCTGATGTATCAACAACCGAGAAACTTGTCTCCTTATCCTTCCCATGGTCCAAGTTCTTCCAACAATAAAATGGGGCGTATTGAGAATATATTCAAGAAAATGATGGAGAAGAATGTCGATTTTGATGCCCAACTTGCCTCACACAATACATTAATCCGTAACTTGGAAGTTCAAATGGGTCAAATATCTCAAGCTATAAATACTCGTCCTTAGGGGGCACTTCCAAGTGACACGGTGGTAAACCCAAAGGTTGGGAACAACACAGTTCATGCCATGGTCGTTACTACAAGAAGTGGAAAAGGTGGGAACGCATCCACCTCAAGCCAAAGGCAACTTGTAGATAAAGAGCAAGTAGTGCAAGAAGAGGAGATCCCGAATAATGTTGAGATTCTAATGATGAGGTTCGTATTTATATTGGTTAGAGTGTGGAAGAGACTCAAGAGGAGGTTAACCCGTCTAGGGATCACATTATTGACATGCCGGAACCGGTAGTGCAAAAGGCTAAGGCACCATTGCCTAAGCCTCCACCTCCACACCCTCAAAGACTTTCAAAACCAATTCAAAAAGTTAATCCAAATGATGAAGAGTCTCTCAATCAATGTGCCGTCAGTTGAATACTTGGAGAAATACTTGGTTATGCGAAGTTCATGAAGGATCTTGTGACAAAGAAGCGGTCGATGAATTTTGAAACTATCAAAGTCACTCATCAAGTGAGTGCAATTGTGCATTCAATGGCTGCCAAGTTGGAGGATTCCGGTGTTTTCACGATTCCTTGTACAATTGGAAGTGTTGAGTTTGCAAAAGATCTTTGTGATCTTGGGGCAAGTATAAATTTGATGCGCTATTCGATTTTCAAGACATTGGGAATTGGGAAACCAAGGCCCACCTCTATGAGATTGCAAATGGCCGATCACACTATGAAGAGACCTTTGAGAGTGATTGTGGTTGATTCATTCTTTATTGTGAGGTTTATTATGTGGTGCCGATTATTCTTGGTAGACCTTTCCTTGCTACGGGGAAGGCTCTTTGTGATGTTGAAGTCGGAGAAATTACTTTCTGGGTTGGTGACGAAAAAGTTATTTTCCGTGTGTGTAAGTCCATGAGGAAACCCAATAGCAATGAGGTGTGCTCTTTTGTGGACTTGGTGACCGATGTGAATGTGGATGAAAAAAGTGTTGTGATAAATGTTGGTGAAATGTTGGAGGCCGTCTTGCTCAACATTGATGATGACGAGATTGATGGCTTCATGGAATATGTGAACTCTTTGCAAGGAATAGGGGTCGTACACATGTGAACCCCGCAAATTGTCCTTGGATCTTGAAAATATGACAACTCCTCCTACAAACCCTTCAATTGAAGAGCCTCTTATCTTTTGAAGCCATTGCCTCCACATCTTTGGTATGAAATTCTTGGCTCATCTTCTACTTTGCGGGTTATTCTTTCCTCTTGTTTGACTGGCGTGCAAGTAGATCTACATTGGCGGTGCTACAAAAGAGGAAGAAAGCCATTGGATGGACATTATCGGATATTCGGGGGATAAGCCCCGCATTTTGCATGCATAAGATTAACTTGGAGGAAGGTGTCAAATCATTTATTGTACATCAAAGGAGACTCAATGAAGCTTTGCAAGAGGTTGTCAAAAAGGAGATCATCAAGTAGTTGGATGTCGGGGTTGTCTACCCCATTTACGATAGTTCGTGGTCTTCTCCAATTCAATGTGTCCCAAAGAAAGAGGGCATGACGATGGTCACCAACGACAAGAATGAGTTGATTCCTACAAGAATGGTGACCGGGTGGAGAGTGCGTATGGACTAACATAAGCTCAACAAAGTCACAAGGAAGGACCATTTTCACTTCCCTTCCTAGATCAAATGCTTGATAGATTGGTCAGCCGTGCTTTCTATTGTTTCCTTGATAGGTATTCCGGCTATGACCAAATTCTTATTGCTTCGGAGGATCAAGAGAAAACAACCTTTACATGCCCCTATGGTACTTTTGCCTTCAAGCGAATGCCATTAGATTTGTGCAATGCACCGACAGCTTTTTAAAGGTGTATGATGGCTATCTTCACGGACATGGTGAAGGATTGCCTTGAAGTTTTCATGGATGAATTCTCGATGGTCGGGAATTCTTTTGATGATTGTCTCGCAAACTTGGATAAAGTGTTGGCAAGATGTGAAGAAACAAATTTTGTGCTAAATTGGGAGAAATGTCATTTCATGGTCGAGGAAGGCTTGTCCTTGGCCACAAGATCTCAAAGAGTGGCATTGAAGTCGAAAAGGCAAAGATTGAGGTGATTTCTAAACTTCCACCTCCAACTTCGGTGAAGGGCGTGCGGAGTTTCTTAGGCCACGCGGGGTTTTACCGGTGTTTCATCAAGGATTTTTCTACAGTAGTGAACCCGTTGTGCAAGCTTTTAGTGAAAGATGATAAGTTTCAATTCAATGATGATTGCATGAGATCTTTTGAATTTCTAAAGTACAAGTTGACAACAACTCACATCATCACCGCTCCAAATTAGAGTGTTCCTTTTGAGCTCATGTGTGATGCAAGTGATGTAGCGGCGGGGGATGTTTTTGGGAAACGCATCAACAAGATCTTTCATTCGGTCTACTATGACAGTAAAACCATGAATAGTTCCAAAGTCAACTATACCATTACGGAGAAAGAGCTCTTTGTCATTGTGTTTGCTATTGAGAAGTTTTGCCCGTACTTGATTGGTGCTAAAGTGATTGTCCACATACATCATGCGGCTCTTTGTTATCTTATGAACAAGAAAGATTCCAAAGCTCGGTTGATGAGATAGGTGATTTTTTTCCAAGAGTTTGATATTTACATCCAAGATCGAAAAGGGAGTGAAAATCAAGTTGCGGACCACTTGTTTCGTTTGGAGGAGGAGGGGAGGCCGCAAGATAGCCTTGAAATCAATGACTGATTCCCTGATGAGAACCTTTTGGCTATTTCAATGAAAGAGGTTCCATGATTCACAGATCTAGCAAACTTCCTTGTGAGGTGTATCATCCCAGATGATTTCTCTTCAAACTAAAGGAAGAAACTCAAATGGGATTGTCAAGACTATTATTGGGATGATCCGTACCTTTTCCGGATTTGTATGGATGGGGTAATTATAAGATGTGTACCGGATGAAGAGAAATGTGAAATTATTGGGGCTTTTCATTCTTCGCCATATGGTGGTCACCATGGTGGAGCAAGAACGGCGGCCAAAGTGCTAAGTTGTTGTTTCTATTGGCCCACTCTTTACAAGGATGCAAGTGATCTAGTGAAACGATGTGATGAATGTCAAAGGGCCGGTGGAATCTCAAAGAAAAGTGAAATACCCCTCACCTCCATTTTGGAGATTGATATTTTCGATGTGTGGGGTATTGATTGCATGGGTCCTTTTATGAGTTCTTGTGGAAAAACCTACATCTTGGTCACGGTTGATTATGTTTCCAAATGGGTTGAGGCCGTTGCTTTTCCCAGCAATGAGGCGAGAAGTGTGATGGCCTTCTTGAAGAAGAATATTTTCACATGGTTTGGTACTCCATGGGCTATCATAAGCGATAGAGGATCACATTTTTGCAACAAAGACTTCAACACCTTACATACCAAGTATAGTTTCACTTATAAAGTCACGACTGCCTATCATCCACAAGCAAGCGGCCAAGTAGAAGTCTCTAACCAGGAGATAAAAAGTAGTTTTTCCAAAACAGTGAATGTTAACCAGACGGATTGGTCCAAGAATATTGATGATGCTCTAGGGGCTTATCGGATGTCTTACAAAACACCTATCGGAATGTCTCCATACCGGTTGGTGTTTGGCAAAGCTTGTCATCTTCCGGTGGAACTTGAGCACAAATCCATGTGGGCTCTAAAGAAGTTGAATCTTGATTGGGATGTTGCCGCTAACTTGAGGGTGGAACATTTGAATGAGTTGGATGAGTTCTGGTACCTATGCATACACAAGTTCGTCCTTATACAAAGAGAAGATAAAATATCTTCATGACAAGTACATTTGGAACAAAGAGTTCAAAGAGGGTGATATTTTGTTGTTGTTCAACTCGCGGTTAAGGATGTTTCCCAGGAAGTTAAAGTCGAAATGGAGTGGCCCATTTGAAGTTGTGGGTGTGAAACCCTTTGGTGCATTGGACTTGAAAAATAAGAACAATGAGGTATTATGAGTCAGTGGTCACCGGGAAGCACTATTTGGGAAAAGTTGGTGATGGCCACGTTGTGGCGGTGATTCATTTCAAATGATGGTAATTTGCGTCGTGACGCGACGTTAAATCAAGCTCTTCTTGGGAGGCAACCCATGTTTCTTTTCTTTTTATTTTCTTCTTTTGTAGTTAGCTATTATTTTTGTGCTAACTGGATTTGAAGTGTGTTGCAGGGATGAGTGTGCTTTATAAGAAATATGCCCAGAACTTTGGCTAAGTGTTGAAAGAATTATGGCTGCACAATTACATTGCGAACCGCACAAGTTGAAGATGGAAAGTTACAGCTCTCTGAAGTTGGGCTGTCAAAACAATGGTCGATCTGCGGCTGCAACACAAATTATGCGGTCCGCAACACAGATCTGCGGCCGCACACACAATTCTACGGACCAATAACAAAAGTTGGCTTAAGATCAACTAGTAACAGAGTGCAGTCAGCAATTGGAATTCTGCGGCCGCACTCGATCCTTCTTCTCTAAAAAAAGTCGATAAGCATAAATAAAAGGCTTGAGGCTAATGTTACACTTTTTACCTCTCTGAGCATTCACAAGTCTAAAAAATTGAAATCATCTGATAAATCATCTGCCACACACACTCAACATGTGTGATCACTCATTTGCAGTACTTCATATCTGGTGTGCCTCAATTACTTGTAGAATATTTAATTTTTACTTTAATTTACAGCTTGTTAGTTAGTTTTAGGCCATTTGTCAGTAGAATTCAATTATACAACCATGTGGGGCTAAAATTATAGTAGGTCAACTACAACTTGCTCTATGGGGAATAGGTAAATAGGTTTTCATGATTATACACTGCTACCATGTCAAATTAGTGCAAAAATAAACCCTAGAACTCCGTACATAATTGTTTTGAAACCTGCGGCAGCACAAGGAATTGTGCGGTCAGCAGAAGTTGAATCTAGTATACACAGTAAGGAAGGGTTCTGCGATCGCAATAGAAAATGTGCGTACCGCAGAAAACCCATTGCGGCTGCAGAACAAGTATTGTCCTGTTATCTGAGAGTGTCAATTTGATGACTCACATGTGCGGCCTCAATAGAAAATGTGCGGACCGCAGAAAACTTGTTGCGGTCGGAAAACAACCAATTCTCTGTTATTAGAGAGTTGGCATATTGGTGGTATCTGAGTTGCTGTCCGCAATGAGAATTGTGCGGGCCGCAATCCAATTATGCGGCCGCAATGAAAAATTGTGCGATCCACAATCCCCATTCTACGGACCGCACTTCCCTACCCTGCAAGCATGTTTGAAACTGTGTTTTTACCTATCTCTATGGTGTGTTCTTATATGTTTTCACTTGAATTGCAACCGACACCTGCTTGTGCTTAGTACAGAAATGGTTAGATCTTAAGGCAGAGGTGATACTTCAAAGGGGAGGGGTGAACCTTCCAGGGGTCGAGGCAAGAATTATTTACCCCTCGCCCTCCAAAAGATAATCTCAAAGAAGGCTACAGCCGACCGAGGGAGTGTATACGGTCGAAATCGGTCTTGACCGATTTTGAGGTTTCTTATAGCACCGGGGATAGATCCAAGATGCGACTACGAGTGGAGTTACTCGAAATATGGTATCAAAGGTATTGGCATACCTCGAAGCGAGAAGAAGGTTGAGGTCCGTTATGGGAAAGTACGGGGTTCTCCAGGACACGCGACTAGAGCTGACAAGCGGCTGCAAAATAGTACGAGTCTACACTGGACTATCCTCGTTTTGTATTAAATGCTTATGTACTATATTGGGGTTTCCCCTTCTATATAAAGGGGACCCCTGTCATTTCTTGCAAATCTGATATTCAATACAAGGAACAACAACATTCTCTGCTCTCTAATTCAAGCATCTCCTATTATCTTTTCGTTGATTTATTACTTGCCTTTATTGCATTTCATCAGATGTTCTTCATTTATTGCTCAATATTAATCAAAAATAGCTTACTTCGAGGCCTACATAATTTTTATAACCACATCGATCGTCTACCGTTAACCCGAGCCTCGACCTCGAGAATCCACTTCGGTCAGCTCAGAGCCTCGATCGGAGGCAGTCTGGTTTGCTTATTTTCGATTTCATATAGATCCTACTTCATTTGTTCTAACCATATTTAGCATCTTCTCCTTAACGTCTAGCATTAAAATAAATCGCGTATTTTTAGAACCACAAAATCAAATTTAATTGTAATTACCATTTTCAAGGTAAACAGTTTGGCGCCCACCGTGGGGCTAAAAATAATAGTGATTGTTTTAGCGTTGGTTCACTGAAAAACACAAGATATTCTCCAAGATTTTTATTGTCCAAGAATATTTGATTTCAGGTCAAAATGTCTTATTCAGTGAGTGCATACAGAAGCACCAGCTCTGAGGGCTTTGTGGAGAATAGCGTAACCATTTTAAGTATTGGGGTATCATTGCAAGACCTTGATAGCCCACCGGATCTAACTCCCATGGGCACAAACGCGTGCAACACCCAACATGACAATAACGGCTCTCACACCGGCAAGAGCGCGCGCTGAGAGGATCAGCGCGAAGCGAGGGGAACTATCCACGAAGGGAAGGAGGAGCCAGCCTCTGCATGATCTTTGGAATGCTACAGGAACAACAATCGGATATTACTCAGCTGCAAAACCATTAAAAGGATATCGAACGCAGTAGCACCAGGAACAACCCCTCGAACCCGGCGGTTGCCAGAGAGGTCGGGTAATAGTGGAGAAACAACCAACCCCGCTGTTATGAGGACCCTCGAGGGCCTCTTGAAGAGGATAGAATCAAGGTTCCCGAATAGAGAACCTAAGTCATAAAAGGAAAGATATCAACCTTACCACAAGAATCAGAGAGGCTCCATGAGAAGCGACACATCCCGAATCGGTCAAATGGTGGATCGAGGTCGGAACCCTCAAGGACTGGTGAACAAAGCCAGAACTAGCAAGCACCCGGAACTGGAAGAAATGCCCTTATCACCCGAGTACAACTTCAGCATTGGCGCCACAGATATCGTGGAGGCTATGGGTGAAATCAGGGACACCAGGTGGCCGACGCTCATCTTATCGTACCCTTTGCAAAGGAACCCTAACCTGGTGTGCGAATTCCACAGTACGCACAGTCATAGAACCGAATATTGCAGGAAGCTCCGGGAGGAAGCGACCCGACTAGTTGGTGAAGGATACCTCAGAGAATTTGTTGGCAACCGAGCCATAAACCACACTCAAGGAAAAAGAGCATCTTGAAGGAATGGAGCAGGGGAACCGCAGCACATCGTCCACGCGATCGTCGGCGAGACCAACATTCCTCGAAGACTCGTGACCAAGAAAATAAAGATATCCATTGCAGCGGCAGGACTAGTTCGGGGCCACACATTCGAGGGCAACTGAATCGACGTCCCCGAAGTAAGCTGTCCTGATTAAAATCCTCTCAGACCAAAAGACATGGCAGGAATTCCATCGGATATAACCACCGATGACGGGGTTCCAATCTTAGGTTCAAACTAGTGACGCGAATAAGAATGTCTCACCAAGAACAAGGTACACAACTCCCTACCTGCTGGAAACAAGGTACCCTCTTCTGGAAAAATTAGCTTCTACGTTAACCGGTGCGTCTCGAAAGTCAAAACCTCCTTTTTAAGCCACCGAATTTGCGCTTTAACAAAGTACTTGATTCGATGTCTATCGCATGGACCCGAGCTATCAGGTCAGCCATCCAAATTGAGTCGTAAAGCTTGAAGGATGCGTTACCGAATGTCGATCCTAGACAGCTACTGAGACCCCAAATTTTGACGGGTTTTGTGGCCAACTTGCGCCTTCCCTAGCGCAACGAGTAGAGGAAGAACCTTTGCTAAAAGTAGGCGTGCCTTAAGGGGTATAGACCCCGTTCCCCTGTGGGGCCCCTAACATAAAAGGGGTCGGGCTTGGCATAGCTCCGAAGCCGCCTACGGGAAGCGAGATCAGATAACTTGTAAAAATCATAGAGCTAACTAATGACAAAGCCAAGTATGAGGTTGTGATTGCAGGTCTGAAATTGGCCAAAGGCCAAGAGACGAATTCACCCGAAAAAGATGTGTTCCCTCCTGGTAACAAATCAGACAAGCGGGGGCTTTGAAGTCTAAGAAGACGAAGCGTGAACATGATTCGAGTCATGCCACAACACCTCAGGGAATAAACCCCTACCCGCATATTTGGAAAGCAAAGCAACGAGGTTGATGCCCTCTAGAAGCTCGTCGAAAGCAATGATCTGCTCCTCGGAGCAGTCGTTCAGCTATCCAAGATCGACTTTGCCAGCCCGACATAAGATAGAGGGATCACACACAACAACTATTTGAGGAGCGAGAAGTTACCCAAAGATCCGAATGAAATGAGGGCCCTGCGAACTGAAGTAGCTTGATTCTTACTTACCGAACCAGTGGCGTAGATCACGCACTTCGAGAAATCCACAAAGGTACCTGCGGAGGTCATCCTGTCATCTATTCCCTAACTAGAAAGACGATCAAAATGTCTTGTCGCCGCGACCATTCACGAAATGGAGGGCGGACATCATCGGGCCTCTACCAACAACGGCAAGTAAAGCTAGAATTACTCTTTTGCGACTATCTATTTCTCAAAATGGGTATAAGCGCAGGCCTTCAAAAATAAAGGAGAAATAGAAGTCATCGACTCAGTGTGGGACCATATCCGATTTCTTCGTCATCAAAGGTCCGACCTACATAAAATATTATGGTCCCCTCCGAAATAACCTGCGACAATTTGAAGCAGTTCATTGAAAGTAGAGCCCCTCAAGAATCACAAAGCCCGGGGATCCTGTTGATGCCTTACCATCCTCGTACTAACAATCGGGCCGAATCCACGAACTAAACCATCTTACAAAATTTGAAGAAGGAGTCAGAAAATGCAAAAGATTTTGTGGGCATATCGAACAATTCCAAAATCTAGCATAGGAAAAACGTCATCCTTTCTGTTGGATGGATTCGAGGCCTTAACATCAGCCGGAGTAGTGAGATCAAATGCCAGAATCCGGCATACTACAGAGAGTTTGAGAAACGAGGACACGACTGCATCCCTCGAGCTAATAGATAAGAATTCAGGAGCCTCGCTGGTCCGAACGACCACCCAAAAGCAAAGTCATCCTCCGACACTTCGGAGTCGGGGACTTAATCCTAAGAGAGGCCATCCTAAACATTTGGCGCCCTAATGATACAGGACCGGCATCACAGAAGGCGGACAGTCCCCAAACAACATTGAACGTATCGGGCTTGACCGTTTTCGAGGTTTCTTATAGCATCGGGGATAGATCCGAGATGCGACTACGAGCGGAGTTCCTCGAAATATGGTATCAAAGGGATTGGCATACCTCAAAGCGAGAAGAAGTTTGAGGTCCGTTATGGGAAAGTACGGGGTTCCTGAGGACACGCAACTAGAGCTGACAAGCGGCTGCAAAATAGTACGTGTCTACACTGGACCAATGAATAGCCGTACTAGTTATCCCCCTTTTGTATTAAATTCTTATGTACTATGTTGGGGTTTTCCCTCCTATATAAAGGGGACCCTTTTCATTTATTGCACAACAAGAACATTCTCTGCTCTCTAATTCAAGCATTTTCTATTATTGAATTTCATCAGTTGTTCTTCATTTATTGTTCATCATTGATCATAAATAGCTTACTTCGAGTCCTACATAACTGTTATAGCCTTATCGATCGTCTACCGTTAACCCGAGCCTCGACCTCAAGAATCCACTTCGGTCAGCTCAAAGCCTGGATCGGAGGCAGTCTGGTTTGCTTATTTTTGATTTCATATAGCTCATACTTCATTTGTTCTAACAACATTTAGCATCTTCTGCTTAACGACTAGCATTAAAATAAATCGCGTATTTTTAGAACCACATAATCATATTTAATTGTAAATACCATTTTCAAGGAAAACAGGGAGAAATGCAGACCCCTCCGAATCAAGTTCTTATGTTCCATCTAGGAAGAATCGGAGGGCAACTCGGTTCAAGAGCAGTTGACTGTCCAATCAAAGCCACCAGGAAGGTATCAACTCCAGGACTACCCTTCCACATCTCAGAGCACTTCTGAGGGTTCATAAAGCGCTAGTCAGGCTTCCGAGCCCTATTCTACACCTGTCCCTGTGGCACCAGCTCCTACAGTTGATGACATCCCTGATGATGGAAGAGGGGGGATGCTACAGTTGCTGGCCTTGAAAGGTCGAGAAAGAAAGAGGTATGGGAGGACCGATTTGTCAGCTTAGCAGTCTTCACAAGCTTTCGAGAATGGTGATCATTGAGGTCGCTCACTCTTGAGCGTTAGCTCCATTTGAAAGACTCAGAAAAGTACAACCATGCAGTATTGAGACAGTTTAGAGAGCGTAAAGGGTGGATGTGGTTGACCCAGACTGTGGAGGATGCAAAGGAGTATATTGTCTAGGAATTCTATGCCAATGTGGCGCACATCAAGAAGGGTAAAAAGGTTAGAAAAGTGAGAAACCTCAAGGTGCGATTTGACCAGCATACCTTGAACACCTACTTGGGGTTTAACGATGTCGAGCCCACAAAGTACTTAGAGAAGTGTGCACTTGGGGAGGCAGCCCGTCCTTGGTTAGCAGAGATGCTAGCAGTTCTTGGGCCACCACCACCATGGATCACAACAGGGGTTCCTATTCAATAGAACACTCTAAGATTTAAGGCGAAGGGGTGGCAGATTTTTGTCTGTAGTAGACTAGCCTCGTGCCAGAATAAGACCTATCTTCCAATTCCAAAGGCAGTTCTAGCTGCTTCCATCATGTCCGGGTACAATGTGGGTGCCGTGATGTTGGCCAATATCTCTGTGATCGCGAGGCAAGATAATTCATCTTACATATATCCCAACATTATTATAGAGTATCTCACGGATGTAAGGGTAGAGCCGAGGGATTATGACACAAAGGTGCGGCTGAAGAAGCTCTTCTCATGGTATTCTTTGATGGATGCGACAAACCCTATGAGGAAACATCTTCCGTCTAACACCACAGGCCAGTCTGATGAGCCAACTGTGGTAGTTGCAGAGGAAGCTGACATTCCATCCTCTTTAGCCGAGCCTTCCTCTAGTGCCGCTGGGATGCCTCCACCACCATCTTCAGTTCCTACTATATCTCTTTCCACATGTTCCACGTCAGCTTTGAAGACGGTGCCCATGCCTACTGCTCTACTTTCTACGCTGTGAGTCTCCCAGATACTGGCGAGCCTCAACAACGAGATGCCGACAGCCACTGCAAAGTTGTCTGAGATATCCAGTACTGTTGCAACACAATCATCCATTCCGGCACCCCAGGTTCCTCTAATAGTGGAAGAGACATTGAAGAAGCTCTTAGAGAACCAGACCACCATAATAAACTCTTTGGTACATCATGGGTCAGTGATTTAGGAACTAGGAAAGGAAGTAAACAAAATGAGAAAGTCTGAGGCTTCCAAGAAATCAGTCGACAAGCTCCGGAGACAGGTGACCAAGATTGCAGCAGCCGGAGATCTCCCATTTGAGATGCTGATTGATCCATCTCTTACAGCACCAACAACACCATCAGCTCCATCTGCACCAATTGGTCAGTCCGAGGAGCCAGACATGGCTGTCGACACTGCCGAACAATGCGCCAGATGTTCACCAACCCAGTCACTCCCAGAGTTAAGGATGATGAGATCCAGTTAGAAGAGACTGAGTGAGGTGACGTTTCTTTGGACACAGAGATATCCAAGGAGCCATAGGAAGCCTTCTTCACTCTTTCCCGTCCTTTACTCTTATTTTGTAAGAATTGAGGATAATGCTTGTTTTTATTTGGGGGATGGAGTTTATTTGATCTTATTTGCTGATTCTGAGACATTTGGCATGTAATTAACTTGATAGTATTTTCTTCTTCTATTTCATTATGTATATGTATTCTCTATCCTCTCTCAATATGTATATTCGTTACGCTTTCAATAGTTTTTTCTTTGTAGCTTCTTTATGATTGTTTTCTTATTAGTAAGTGTTTAATTTAGTAGCTTCTTTTTGAACTAGTAGCTTCTTTTTGATTTAGTAGATTATTTTTATATTTTAGTAGATAATAAGCCTTTGGTTTTCTTAATGCCACGATTCTTTCCAAAGGTAGTTTATTTGTGTGAATTGGGTGACTCTTCCCGACGATGGATGGCGTGAAAACCTTTTTAAGGGAATGAATTCATTTTGTGTTTAGGTAATAATAGTAGTAGTAATGAATAAAAAGACCTGATTAAGTCAAACTCGAAGAGTCAAACATGCTTCATTTGCCACCAACACATTTAACTACGTGCTTATGGTTAGAGACAAGGATTTTTAAAAGGAAATAGCTCTAGTTAGTGACTTTGTAACTCTTGTGTTGACTTTGATACTATCGAGTGATCTAATTAGTGATCTTCAATCTTGAATGTGGTCGTTGTGGGCCCTCAACCCTATCCTCTTTAAAATCTAGTTGCATAAGGGGTGAGATGCTTTATTGCTAGTCCAAGTACCCGTACGAAAGGTCTAGAACTTTCCCCGAATGTGTTTTAAAGCGAAATCATATGTTTTGTTTGTCTTGAGAAGTGATTGTAAGCTTTTCTTGGCCCGTTTGAGTTTTATGTTGCCTACCAATTATATAATCCCTAGTCAACCCCTTCAAGCCTTTAACCTTTCACATTTGAAAACAATGTTACAAGCATTTATCCGTTCTATCGTGACCCTCTCTTGGAACCCGAGATTTTATTAACACTTATGTGAAACTATTGGCTAAAACGTAAGTTTAGGGGAGAGATAAAGAAATTGAAAAAAAGTATCAAGGAGCAAAAAAAAACAAATTACGAGAAGGAAAGGCAAAGAAAAGAAAAGAAAAAAGTGAATAAATGAAAGAGTTGAAGGGATTCAAAGAAAGGGAATGATCCCAAACATGGAGAAATATGAATGTAATGATCAAGAAAGAGTGATGTTAAGTCTCTCTAGTCCCCTAAGGAGAAGAAAGTGCCTCAAGGAATTAGCAAAGTGTGAGCCAAGAATTGAAAGATGAAGTGCTTAAGGAAAGTATAACAAGTTATCCATATTTTATCAATCCCTAATCCAAAAGCCTTCATTACATCCTGAAATAAGTCCTACTTGATTTTGAGCCGAGTGAGCTACATTAGTGGTGATCGACATGAGGAGAAAGCTTATGGTACTGGAAGCTATACTTGTGACATTCTCTTGAGAGAGATAGTGAACCTTTCATAAACATTTGGATTGAGTGATATTAAGTGAGCTTGGAAAATGAAGAGTAGATGATGAGGAGTTTGGGATCCAGTATGACCTAAAAGATAGAGCGAGATTCCTTGATGATTAAAGTCAACTCTTGATGCTCGAATATCACAATAGAGCTATATGTGCTTAAACGTTTAACTTGTTAACTTGTCATAATGCATGAGTGGTATGGGTAATTGTTGGTCTCAACTGAGGTGTGAATGATTCACCCATGGCTAGCTGTGATGTCCCTTAACTTTTAGAGATGAGAACTATTTTATTTGCTTGCGGACAAGAAAAGACATAAGTTTGGAGGAGTTGATAAGTGGGGATTTTGACTACTTATTAGCGCCTTTTTGCTTTTAGTTTAGTCTAAAAGCATTGAATTGTGTCCCTGAAACTAATCAAATTGGGTAAAATTGCAGGAATGATGGAAACTGAGCTCCCGAGATGAAATCAAACTCAAAAGGAGTAATCTAAACCAAATCCAACTCCCGAGATGAAATTGGACCGCAGAATTCTCTCTATGGTCGCAATCAAGGAAGGAAAAGGCAACAGACTTTGGAGCAAATTCATGTGCGGCCGCAAAATCCCGGTTAAGATCAAATATCAAAGATGATAAAAAAGCCAAGCCCAGAGCTTCCTCAACTTGCGATCTGCACATGATTTGTGCAGCCGTAATGTGATGACCCAAAAGGTCATCTTATGTAATTTAAGCTATATCTGTATTCCGAGGCTCCGAGAGCCTCCGTTAGTCTCACCTTGATATGCGTGCGCAGCCCGCGCGTGTAGCCAGGAAGCTATTAGGTGAAAATTTGATGAAAATGAGTTTTGATAATTAATAAATGNGGTCCCGGAGGGTCCGTAGGAAAATATGGGACTTGGGCATATGCTCGGAATCGAATTTCGAGTTCCCACGCCCGAGAAATGAATTTTTAAAAGAAATTGTTTTCTGAAAATAATAAAGGAATATGAAAGTGAATAATTATGTGAAAACCGTGTTACCGGGCCCGTATTATGCTTCCAGAGCCCGGAACAGGTTTATTATATATCATTTGTCTTATTTGTAAAATTTGGTGTAAAACGGGTGTGAATTGAGTGGTTTCGGATCATAATGAGGTTTTGAGGTTTTTAAAAGAACTTGAAATGTGGCATGGAAAGTGATGTGATGTTCCCGAGGTCCGAGTGAGATTTTGAGATCGGGAATAGTTCCGTGGTGTCATTTATAACGTATCTGCAAAGTTTGAAGTCGTTCCGAGCAGT
>ML268231.1:0-25026 GCA_005239495.1 Nicotiana undulata | reverse complement strand
GCCTAAGGATCAAGATTAACTCAATTAATCATCCTATAATGGCCCAAAAATCAGAAATTCAATTTTTCCCAAAACCCTCTATTTTTCCCAAGCCTTCCCATGGATTTTTATGAATTTTCATGGATTATGGAAGTGGAATTCTTCAAGAATTGAAGTAATGAACATACGGGAAGCCAAAGAATTACTTACCTGAGTAATTAGGCGGAAATCACTGCTCTGGAGCTCTTGGGGTGTGCAACGATGGAGGAACAATTGTGTTTGGGAAGAAAATTCACGAAATGGGGCTTTTTATAGGACTGGTCGTCAGTTTCCGCCCCTGCGACCCTTGGATCGCAAGTGCGGACTCGCACCTGCGGAAAAAGGGTCGCACCTGCGAAAATGCCTGGGACTTGGGTGTTCTCGCTCTTACGTACTTTGGATCGCAGGTGCGGACTCGCACTTGCGTGAAATTGGTCGCGCCTGCGATGGGCCTGGGCCCTGGGGAAATTCGCGCCTGCGGAGTCGCTCCTGCGATTTGGCCTAGGCCCTGGGGAGGTCGCGCCTGCGGAGCCGCGCCTGCGAGAAGAAGGCCGCTCCTGCGGCTGGAGCCGCGCCTGCGATTTATTTTCTGCTGGTGCGAGCCTCGCGCCTACGGCTCATGGACCGCAGGTACGGTCACACCCAAAGCAGCCACACCAGCTATGAAATTGTTGGTTTTTATTTACCCCGCTTGGGGTCCGGGAGACCCCTGGGCCCACCCGAGCCCTCGAACAATTACACCAACCAATCCCAAATCATATGACGGACTCGGTTGAGCTCCCAGAACACTAAAAATATCGTCCAAACTAGAAATCACTCTCCAAAACCCCTTAGTTCCAAACTTAAGATTTCAAGAAAATTCCAATGGCTCACCAATACGCCGAACGGGTCTATACTGCTCGGAATGACCCCAAATTTTGCGGACAAGTCATAAATGACTATACGGAACTATTGCCAGTTCCGGAATTCCATTCGGACCATGATATCATGAGGTCCAATTCCAGGCTGAATTCTAAATCTTATGAAATCCTGAATTCCAATTCAGGTGCCGAAATACTCCCGGGTCATCAGAAACCCGAGGCGAACACACTCCCAAGTCCGAAATCATCATCCGGAGCTGCTGGAGCTGTCAGAACTCGATTCCGAGGTCGTTTGCTCAAAATGCTGCTCGGAACCAAAATCAGCCAAATAGGCTAGCCTTCAGGAACCAAGTGTTCCTGAACTGGCCAAATCACTTCTGAATCTCGAACTACCCGCCCACACAAGTCATAAGGCACGAGTAGCCGCTATGGAAAGAGTCATTCATAGGAACGGAGTCCCAACACACAAAACGACCGGCTGGGTCGTTACAGATCTGATCCGATCTGTGCACAGCCTTACTGCAGAGCTAGAACTATTTGGTTGATGGGAATTGGGAAGGTAATTAAACAAATCCTATTTCAATCTATCACAATCCACTGATTTGTAAGAAGTTTACTTTTAAAGGTCTTAAATTTCTTTAGTGTTTGTGACTTTCTGAGTTCCACCCTTAAAAGCAGTAGTCAATGTCAAATTAATATGCTTTTGGTTTATTTGGTTAGTTTTGTTAATTTACTTTTATCGTACAGGATATCCATGGATAATGGCGATAAAAGTTGGATGAATCTCTTGAGATGGATGGATGAGTATATCCGTGGAGTGAATGATTTTCTTGATAAGGCATTTGAACGAGACGCCCAAGTAAATAAAATATTATGCCCTTGCAAAAAGTGAATGAATCGCTATTGGTATTATAGAAATGTGGTAGAGGATCATTTGGTTGTTCATTGATTTGTTGATGGTTATAACAAATGGGTTTTCCACGGGGAAGGATTTTCCTCGATAAATACACCTCATCCAAGCAATGATGATGATGGTTCTGCTATGTGGGAAGATATTGATGGACTACTTCATGATACATTTAGAAATATTGAGGGTCAGGCAGGGGATGAAGAAGGAGTTCAGGAAAGACTATCTGAAGATGCAAAGAAGTTTTTCAAATTTCTGGAGGAAGGAAAACAAGAGTTATATCCGGGGTGTGAAAATTTTAGCAAACTGAGTTTCACTAATCGATTGTTCTTGCTTAAATCCTTGCACGGGTTGACTAATGTGGCTTTCTCTGATTTGTTAGAGTTGTTAAAAGAGGAATTTTCCTTTGCTCAGGTACCGGAATCTTTCAACAAGTCTAAAAAAATGATAAATGATTTGGGTCTTAATTATGAAAAAATACATGCATGCCCTAATAATTGCATGTTATTTTGGAAAGAAAATGTGAATGCCGATAATTTCTCTATTTGTGGGTCTTCAAGATGGAAGAGTGCTGGTCCTTTGACTAAAGCAAGCTCTAAAATCCCTAAAAAGGTTTTAAGGTACTTTCCTTTAAAGCCTAGGCTTCAGAGGATATTCATGTGTCCTGAAACGGCTACTGCAATAAGATGGCATGCTAATGAGCGACCCAATGATGGGAATATAAGACATCCTGCTGATGGGGAAGCTTGGAAGGATTTTGATTCTTTGCATCCAGACTTCTCTAGAGATCCTCTGAAATGTTAGATTGGGTCTTTCAAGTGACCCGTTTCGGACCATGAGAATTTCTCATAGCACGTGGCCTGTTATGTTAATGAACTATAATTTATCACCATGGATTTGCATGAAGCAAGAGTATATAATGTTGTCAATGATAATTCCGGGTCCATCATCTCCAGGAAATGATATAGATGTGTACCTACGACCATTAATTGAAGAATTGAAGGAATTATGGGAAACTAGGATAGACACATTTGATGCCGAAACCAACAAAACTTTCCGAATGCGTGTTGCCTTACTGTGGACAGTTAGTGACTTTCCAGCATTAGCAATGCTCTCAGGATGGAGAACTAAGGGGAGATTGGCATGCCCCACTTGCAATTATGACACATGTTCTCAATATCTCTAACATAGTCATAAGATGTGTTACTTGGGTCATAGAAGATTTTTGCCTCATGATCATCCATTCCGAAGAGATAAAAAGTCTTTTAATGGTAAGGAGGAGCATAGACCTGCACCTGTTCCTTTGTCGAGTAAAGAAGTGTTTGAGGAGCTGCTTGAATTCAACAATATCTTTGGAAAGAGCACGAAAAAAAGGCCTCTGAGTGATAAGGGTCCGTGGAAAAAGAGATCTGTTTTTTTGAATTGCCATATTGGGTGCATAACAAATTGAGGCACAATCTTGATGTGATGCACATCGAGAAAAACATATGTGATAGTTTGGTTGGGACTTTATTAGAAATAGATGCAAAATCAAAGGATCATAAAAAATCTCGCTATGACTTACAAGAAATGGGGATACGAAAGGAGCTACAACCAAGAATAAATAATGATGGAACTATAAGTTTGGCTAAATCTTGTTTCTACATGAAACCAAAAGACAAAATTTTATTTTGCACTGTCATGAAAAATGCTAAATTACCAAAAGGGTGTGCTTCGAATATTTCAGAACGCGTGCATGTGAAGGAGATGAAAATATCAGGGTACAAGAGTCATGACACTCATTTTATAATGCATTACTTGCTCCAGGTTGCTGTTAGAAAAGTGTTTCCCAAGAATATTTCACTGGCCTTGATTAGGTTGGGAAATATTTTTAGAGCTATATGTAGTAAGGTCATAAGGCGAAGAGATCTTGAATCAATGCAGTCTGAAATTGTTGAAATAACATGCGAGCTTGAAAAGATTTTTCATCCAACATATTTTGACATAATATCACATTTGCCTATTCATTTGGTGGATGAAATTAATCTTGGGGGGCCGTCTCATCTCCGTTGGATGTATCCCATTGAGGGGAACCTATGTAAGTACAAGGCATTTGTACGTAATCGATTTAGTCCAGAAGTGTCAATAGCAGAGGGGTTTTTGGCCGATGAGTGCTTGACTTTTTGTTCGAGATATCTACATGATGGCGTGAAGACAAAATTTAGTAGGTACCAAAATGTGGATGATGAGTGCACTCAAAATTTGTCACCTATATTCCATGAGCTTGGCCATCCAATTGGAAGTAAGAAAAAAAATACTTTTCGCATGGATTCACAGTTATGCTTTGAAGCACATCGATATGCTCTGTTCAATACTGGAGATGAACAAATGGAAACGTTTATCGAGTAAGTTAACTTATATAAACTTTTATTTATATTTATATAATTTTTTAATTATATGATTAAACTTGAAATGTTCTTGATTGCAGGAAACATAAGAATTTAATTGTTAATCACAGTAGATCAAATACATGGGTAAGAGCGAGGGATCATAGTCAGGAATTCAGCAATTGGTTTAAAGAGAAATTAAAACTATTGTAGTACCAGATTATTTAAGATGGCTAGCCAAAGGACCTAATATGGTAGCCAAAAGATATACGACATATTTTATTAATGGATACCGATTTCATATCAAAGAACGGGATTCCCGATGCAAGACTCAAAATAGTGGAGTGACTTTATCGGCAACAACAGATAGTTTTGCTAGTCCTAGGGACCAAAATCCCATCGATGGTGAGGTTATCTATTATGTAGTGATCCAGGATATCATTGAGATTGATTATTGGGGTTGTTTTAGTGTTGTACTGTTAAGGTGTGAGTGGTTTCGTAATAAAATAGATGATTATGGGTTAACTCGGGTGTACTTCAATAGATTATGCAGTACAGATGACCCTTTTGTGTTGGCATCACAAGTTTATCAAGTTTTTTATGTGGAGGATCCAATTGAGAAAGATGTTTATTATGCGAGGAGCAAAGTACCCGTTTATTTGTATGATCTGGAGGAAGAAGACTGTCCCAATATTGGAGACACATTTTTGAGGGAACCTAACAATGACGTAGGTTCCTCGTCTAGGTTACTTGACGTTGACATTAGATGGAAGAGAAGATGTACCCGATGATATCATTCATAGTCCATCTAATGCACAAAATTCACATGATATAATTGTGGAAACATTGGAAGAGGAGGATGGGGTTGATGATACTGATTGGGACTGGATGGAAGCAGATGATTAAATAAAAAAATTCTGAAATTCTTTTAAGTATATTCTTTTTGAGTGAGTGATAATGCCTTTGTTTGAATAAATATTTTATGATTATTTTTGTTCATATCCTTTAGAAAACTATTCTGACACGCTTCAATTTTGCAGCATACTGAATGAATTGTGAGGTATTTGGGTTCGTTTTGTTCGGTTGTTGAGGCCCGTCCCATCTCCAATCCTCTTCTGGTTCAGTTGTCCAAGTCTTCAAGTGTGAACACAATTGGTAATTGTTTTAAACTTCTTATTAACTAATTCTGAAGCTAGTAATCGTTTTTAAAAGGATAGGTTTTTACCATGATTTTTACTTGTCTTCTACTGAGATTTAGATTGTTTCCACCAGAAGACACTTTTTCTGCAATTATTTCGATATACCTGTGCATGATGACAATTTTTGCAGCTGGATTCATAGTGAAGAAAAATGCGTCCATGTTCTTGCCCGTTAAATGATCTTGTATTTTATGCATCCAAGGACAAAGGATGATGATATAGCTGCATGGTGTTACAACCTGCACTTGATTAATTACAAAAAAATCATCTTTTAAATAATGTGTTAGCACAAGTTAGTAATTATGGCTTCAAGGTGCTCGCTCATCTAAGCCTAGTTAATACAATTGGCAGATTGAACTACAGATAACATATCTTCTTACTCATGTTGCATGTTTCTGAATTTTCCTACCAGTATATCACTAAACAATAAGCTTGAACGAATTCAATTATCACAACCCACAATAAGTAACAAAAAGAAACAGAAACAGAGAACTGAAAAAACTATTCCCCCAGAAGTTCAGAAACTCGAGATATTCTACGTTACCAAGTGATTGAGGAATTGGACCTGTCAAATCTGATGGTAGACGACCTGAAAGCCTTTTATTGATAAGTGCTAGTATCTGCAGAAAGTATTGATAAAAATAACAGGAGGGATTAGATAGCTTTACATTGCTCTAGAGAAGCATGCCTAGTGATTAAAATAATAATTGCAATTTCTCATCAAAGCAAACTCCATGATATTTAGTACAGTAATTAGATTCATTTAACATGGTAGTAACAAAGTGTGCTAGCAATCAGGGATTGTGAAGTCTTTCTTCTTTCTTCAATTGTGTTCAATCACAAATTGGCACAAGATTTGCAGTTTCCCATATAAGAGGTTGAGTATATGGCTCTATGATGCAACTTTTGGAGTTCCAATTGTCATGTAGTTATTCTTTTGATGAAGAGTAGTAATCAGATTAGAAAAGTTAGTTCTCTAAATTTTTTCCACTATAGTCATTATAAGAAATCTTCAGACGAAAGTTTCTAAATTTCTAAACTATACTCTTCTTAGTTTTGATCTTATGATTTTATCACTACTTATGTATGCAGTATGTACCAAATGGATGAAACCTTCAGACGAAGTTCCAATTCTCCTCGCAATAAGGCTCGAGATTCCACTGCCTTCCAACTCATATAAAAATAACAAAAGGTTAGATGCATCTCAAACTTAAACAGAATGTGGAATACTTGTAGAATGTTTTTCTAGACTTACAAACACCAGGACAAGTGGGGTCAGCTCAGTAACTATCTCAAACTTAAGCTATAATAGCAGCTTGGACTATATTAGATAAAGACATACCATACATATAGAAGAGTGTTCTGGTATATTCATATGTTACTACATTCATACTAGTTCATTACCTATTTTTTTGTTGTTGGTTTTGCTAACCTATGTTGTGTTTGCTTTTTAGAATATGGAAAATATTTGAATAGTCATGAATCAAGAAGGGTGCTCAAGCAAAAAAAAGAAAATATCCAACCGCATTGCAGCTGGATCACTTGCATCTTTGCGAAATCAAAGGGTTTCGTCGTTAACAACAAAAAGAAAAGGTCAAATGGAAATGAAGAACGACAATCATAAACTGGATTACCTTCATCTTTGCGAAACCATTTGATGAAAACAAAAAGAGTCTTGAAAGTTATAGAGTCAAATGCAAATGTAGACCGACAATCAGAATTAGGAGCTCAATTGCAAGAACAAGTGCAGCAACTGCCACAAAATTCAACTTCTTCAGCAACACGAGGAGTACATGAACAAGTGCAACAAGAGAATATGGATTCCATCACTCCTGCATCACAGGAAGTACGTGAACGATCTAATGATTCTACCAATCATGAAGCAATTGAACAATTGGAGAAACATGGCAAGTATATATAAATTTTAATCATAAAATTAACTAACAATAGTGATTAATGATTATCTTTGCTTTGTACTATTGAAGGCCCCTCTTCGCCAAAAAGAAAAAGAGGTCGTACGCAAATTCCAAGTGTTCATGGAAGAAAGGAGCGTAAAAGAATCATTCTAAATGAGAGTAATCAACCCGTTGGTCCTACTAGCGAAGTTGTAAAAGAGTTGGGTAACTTCCTCGGCACATTGGGAAGGAGTGAAACTTTTTGTCCTCTAAATGTATTTAATTGGAAGAAGTTAAACACAAAAGATGATATATGGAAATACATCAAGGTATGAAGTTCCCAATATTCAATAAACATGGATTATATTTCTTATTTTTACACTAACCCAATTAAACTAAATTTGTAGGAAAAATATGACATTCACGACGAGGCGAAAACATGGGTTTTTGAATCATTATGTAGTGCTTGGAGAAAGTATAAGAATCAATTGAAGAAAACACTTTGAATCCTATGAGAATGATGAGTTTCGAATGGATATAGGCCAGGAGATGTTCCAGAATATCACTTTAAGGAGCTTCTTAACTATTGGAACTCCGATCCTCACAAGGTAATTACATTCATTCTTGTTTTATTAAGCAGGATTTCCTGTAACTTATGCATAACACTTTGTTTGACCTTGATTTTAACATATATTTGCAAGACATAGCAGCATTTGTTTGATAATAGAATGAATCATTTAGCCATGCTCCGCTATTTGGTAGACATAGCAGCATTTTTTTGAAATATGTTGCTATTTGGTTGACTCGTTTATTTGCAGAAAATGTCCGAAACCAATGCAATGAATCGAAATAAGTTGAAGTGTCCGCACACTGCTGGCAGAACACCTTTTGCTCTAATTCGCGAGGTTTGATGTTTCTCTTTTTTTTTTCTTTTTTTTTTCTTTTTAAATTAAGAACTTGCTAACTTTACATGGAAAGATTCTTATACTAGTTTTCATGTAACTAGGCAAAAAAGAAGGAAATGTCTGATACTTCGGATACTCCTTCAAGTAAGGATATCTTTGTGGCTACAAGAAAAAGAAAACTTGACCGAGAATACAAAAGCTCATATGACAATACGATTAGTAAAATTATAAGAAATTTCTAATTTAAAGTTTTTCGCGATTATTTATTTGTTCTTAATTAATCATTCAATTTTATTTACTTAAATCTTTTCTCTATGGTTTGTAGGCTGAAATGGAGAGACTACAATCAACTCAAGAAACTGAAGATGGCAGTCATTTAGTTGACGCTTTTGCATCAGACATGGGACCTGAACATCCAGGTCGCGTGAGATTGTATGGACGAGGGGTTACCAAGACTGTCTTAAAAGGAAAAATAGGGAATCTTGGATCTTCTTCGGATGCTGCTGATGAGAGGATGCAACAGAAAATGGAGGAAATGGAAGGGAGGATGCAACAAAGAATGTTGGAAGAGTTGAACGAACAAAAGGATGCTATGTAACAACATATTACAATGAACGTCGTCGCACGACTTCAGCGTCTGAACCCAGAATTGCGACTTGATGCTGACATGCTAAGGTTCGTAGAAGCATCCTCTGGACAACAAGTTGCTGCTCAACTAAACAATCGACCATCCGCCGGTAGTAACAATCAAGGTCAGTACTTACTAAATACTATACATCTTCTTCTATTTCTTCTTCTCCTCTTTCCTTGTACTTCTTCTTCTACCACTTCTCTCTCTCGCAAAGCCTAAATAGTTTTTTTTACTTTTCCTATTGCACTTAGTCACGCAAATGAAAGAAATGAAAAGAGAATACCTAACATTTGGAATAGTTGCAAAATGTATGGCTTGTGCCTTGTGGTATTTGGCACTTGATAGTGATATCTTTTATGTTGTTGACTGCCTTGTTGGCTTGTTGGTTGTTGCCATTAAGTTTATTTGTTGTGTTGTTTTTTATAGCCTTGTTGACTGCCTTGTTGGCCTGTTGGTTTTTGACCGATGATGTAACGACCCAGCCGGTCGTTTTGCGTATTAAGATCTCGTTTCCTTAAATGAAACCTTCTATAGCGTCTATTCATGCTTTATGACTCACGGGAGCGGGTGGTTCGGGATTTGGGGATGATTTGGATGGTTTAGGAACACTTGGTTCCTTAAGGCTGGCCTATTTGGCCAAGTTTGACTTCGGTCAACATTTTGAGCAAACGACCTCGGAATCGAGTTTTGACAGCTCCAGTAGCTCCATATGATGATTTTGGACTTAAGTGTATGTTCGGCTCGGGTTCTGATTACCCGGGAGCGTTTTGGTGCCCAAAATGGGAATCAGGATTTCCTTAAGTTTAGAATTTGGCCTGGAACGGGAATGCTATCCGGGTCCGAATGGAATTCCAGGACCGACAATAGTTCCGTATAGTCATTTAAGACTTTTCTACAAAATTTGGGGTCATCCGAGTAGTATAGACTCATTCGGCGCAATGCCATGAATTCTAGAATTCCAAAGTTCTTAAGTTTGAATAATTTGGTTTTGGGTTGAATTTTGAGTTCCGTTGTTGTTTTTCATGTTCCGGAAGTTCGAGCGAGTCCGTATCATGAATACAGACTTTTCGAGGCTTTTGGACGGGGTCCCGGAGGGCTCAGGGGTGTTCTAGACCCCCAGGAGCTAAGTTAGAAAAACTAGAAAAATCCCTGTCTGGTTTCCTTCTCTGCGATTGCAGAGGGATGATTGCGATCGCAGAGAGGAATTTCTTCTGGGCTAAATTTTGTGCTTTGCGATCGCAGACATCACCCTGCGATCGCATAAGTCTCTCCCCCCACTCTCTGCGATCGCAGACCTCACTCCTGCGATCGCATAAGCCTAACTCCTCATTCTCCGCGATCGCAGGCTCCACTATGCGATCGCATAGTGTTGTTGGGGGCCCAGGGCATTTGTTCTCCGCGATCGCAGACCTCCAGCCGCGACCGCAGTGGTCTGGCAGCTTGGTCTCTGCGATCGCAGGCCTGATGCCGCGATCGCGGTGAAGGTTTTCCTGGGCAGTACTTAAATGTCCAATTACGGGTTTTCTTCTTCATTTTCAATACCCAACCTCCATTGAAGCTCCTCAAAGCTAGGGAAAAGCTGTCCAAGGTCAAGTTCCTCAAGGTTAGTGTAATTTCCTCTCTAAATTCATGGATTAATTATGGAATTCCAACTAGGTTACCTATTAAAATATCAAATCATGGGAAAATTGGGTAGAAAATTCTAGGGCTTTGATAATTAGTGAATTACTCCTTTTTAGCCATGAATTCCTAAATAAATTATGTAATTACGATCCTTAGGCTTCGGGTAATTCATTCCTTCGAGAATTTTCAAAATCCGAACGCGTGGGCTCGGGGTCGAAATTTCAAAAACCTTCAAGAATGCTATATTGTGGAATATCTTGTTAATTATTATTCCTAGAGCATGAATTGACTAAATTATACTATGCTTGGCTAGTGGAGAGCCGTCAGGAGTAGTTTCGGAAATTCGAGCGCATCTTTGATCCGGTCCTTGGTCCGAGGAGTGCTTTTATCGAGGTGAGTCTCCTTTCTAACCTCGTAAGAGGGAAATTGTCCCTCTAGGTAGCCTTGTTTGCAATGTGATCTTTTTTGGGGGCTACGTACGCACCGATTGACGAGAGTCTGTACGTAGTGGCTATTACTATTTCGTCCGGGTAGCTAGGACATAGCATGCTCATTGTTTTCCTCTATTGTAGCATAGTTATGACTAGTATACTTGTGTGCTTGGTATTGTTGTCATTGAACGTTGTGATATTTGGCTTGATTTGAGGGTGATGAGAGGGCCACGGCATATTGATAATTGACTACATTGTGGGATCGGGCCGTACGCCACGGCAGATTGATAATTGACTATATTATGGGATCCGGTCGTACGCCACGACAGATTGATAATTGACTACATTATGGGATCGGGTCGTACGCCACGGCAGATTGATGATTGATTATATTATGGGATCGGGTCGTACGCCACGGCGAGATTGAGACTACCAGGGTGGGATCAGGCCGTACGCCACGGCGAGATTGAGACTACCAAGGTGGGATCAGGACGTACGCCACGGCGAGATTGAGACTACCGGGGTGGGATCGGGACGTACGCCACGGCGAGATTGTTATTTGATGCCGGTTACTGATGTACTTGATTATTTGTTTTACTTGCTTGCAGTTTCTTTACATCCTGCTTACTTTACGATTGTTGGACCTTAGTGAGTATCGAGTCGACCTCTCTTCACTACTTCTTCAAGATTAGACGGGATACTCACTGGGTACATATTTATATATATGTACTCATGCTGCACTTTCTTTCCTTTTTCTGTACTTGACTGTACAGGTCCGGAGGCTGGTCCATTTGATTTTCAGGCTGGTGCCTGATACTGATAGCGTGGTCATACTTCAATATGAGCTGCTTTCCTGACGACTTCCTAGAAGCGTCCGAGAGTTTATTTGTTATGTTCTCTGTCTATTTCACTCAGACCGAGACCCTGTATATGTGGTAGTCATTGTATATTCAGTAGTTGCACGTGACACTAGCTCCTGGCACACACGCGGTATTTATATTTTTGGGGTTTTGGGATGTATATCTATATGTATGTTTTATTTCGGCTTTATACCTACTATGACTTTACTTTCACTCAAGGCTAGCATCATGTTAGTCGTTATAAACTGGTAATCATTGACCTGTTGATCGAATGGGAAGGGTATAACCTAGTGAAAGTTATATCGGCTTGCCTAACCCCGCTGTTGGGCGCCATCACGACCTGAATTAGGAATTTGGGTCGTGACAACGTGGTATCAGAGCCTTAGGTTCATGCAGTCTTACGAGTCACGGGCAAACCCAGTAGAGTCTTGCGGACCGGTACGGAGACGTCTGTACTTATCTTCAAGAGGCTATAAGGTGTTAAGAAACTCCTTTTGTTCATATCTGATCGTGCAACCGATGATGTACTCAAACCTATTTTTCTATTCTCTCACAGATGGTGAAGACGCGTGCTTCACATGTTCCTGATCTAGAAGAGGCTGCTACCCTACCGCTCGAGGCCGTGGTAGGGGCAGTGGTAGGGCATCTGTTCGTAGTAGAGGGCGAGGGCATCCCAGAGCGGTACCAGTTGCACCAGCTGAGGATCCTTATGTTGAGGAGTAGAATGAGCTGCCTCCAGTAGCTCCACCACCCTCTGATTTTATGATGGCGGGGGGCTTCCAGGAGGTCATGGGCCGTAAGCTGAGGTTCATGGATACTATGTCACATACGGGTGTACTCCCATCAGATCCTGCTGCTTCGCAGGCAGGAGGGAGAGTTCAGACCCCTACCGCCCAGGCTACAGGACCAGCAGCAGCAGTACATCGTACTCCAGATATTCCACCAGTGTTTGGGGTTCAGCCTGGGGTGGCAGCACCGGAGCCCAGGCCAGTTGCAGAGATAGACCAGCAGAAGCTGCTGGGTAGGTGGACCCATCTTCGCCCTCCGACCTTCGGGGGTGAGCGAGGAGAGGATGCACAAGATTTTATCGAGAGGTGCAGGGACAAACTGCACAACATGAGGATATTAGAGTCACACGTGGTAGATTTCACGACATTTCAGCTGGAGGGCAGAGCTCACCGCTGGTGGCAGTCATATGTTCTCAGTAGGCCAGCAGGGTCGCCACCGGTTACTTGGGAGCAGTTTATTCAGTTATTTTTGGACAGATACATTCCACCATCTGAGAGGGAGGAGCTTCGGGGTCAGTTTGAGAGGTTAGAGCAGGGGCAGATGTCTGTGTCAGATTATGAGGCCAGGTTCTCAGAGTTGTCTCGCCATGCTCTCATGATATTACCCACAGATGCTGAGAGGGTTCGACAGTTTGTGGCATGCTTACATCCGGGGATCAGGACTTCCATGGCTAGAGAGGTAGAGATGGGTACCCCATATCAGCTCGTAGTCGAGATAGCTCGACGTATCGAGGGTTACCGTGTGAGGGGCAGGGAGCAGGGTCAGCCAGGTCAGCAGGGTCAGCAGGACAAGAGGGCCAGGTTTGTAGGCGACTTCAGAGGGGCTCCAGCTAGGGCCAGGGGTCAGTACAGAGGTGTCCAGTTCAGCAGGACTTCCCATTCAGCACCTCGAGTACATCCTAGGGTTGTTCCAGTCAGGCCCAGTTTAGCGCCATGCCAGAGCGCTCCTATCATCCTTTAGCCATCCAGAATGCGCCCAGCAGTTATTCTAGCCATCAGAGATCCTCCAGTTCTTATCCCAGTGCTGTACCAGGGGATTCACACTGCTCTTTAGCTAGACAAGGTTCATCCTCTTCAGGGTAGCAAGCAGAAGTGCCAGGGGGTTGCTTCGAGTGTGGGGATCTGGGTCATGTATGGAGGTTTTGTCCCAGGAATCGGGGCAAGGCCGTGCAGCAGAGCCAACAGCCTATGATTACAGCGCCAACAGCACAACCACTTAGGGGTGGAGGTCAGATCGGTAGGGGCCGTCCTAGAGGGGGAGGCCAGTCAGGAAGGGGTCGTTCCGCTCCAGTTCGTCCTGGGGGAGCTCAGTCAGCGGGTGCTCCAGCCAGATTTTATGCTATTCCACCCAGGGCAGACGCAGTCGCATCTGACGCCGTGATTACAGGTATTATTTCGGTCTGTGGTAGAGAGGCTTCAGTGCTATTTGATCCAGGGTCTACATATTCTTATGCTTCAGCATTATTTGCCCATTCTCTGGATGTTAGTTGCGAGTCTTTGGGTTCTCCCTTGTATGTATCCACTCCTGTGGGCGACTCTGTAATGGTAGACCGGGTCTACCGGTCCTGTGTGATTACCTTCTGTGAGTTTGAGACCAGAGCCAACCTGTTGTTGCTTGATATGGTTTATTTCGAGGTCATCTTGGTCATGGATTGGTTATCCCTTCATCATGCTGTCCTGGATTGCCATGCCAAGACAGTTACATTAGCCATGCCTGAGTCGCCGAGGTTGGAGTGGAAGGGTGCTTCAGTTAGTGCCTTCGGCCGGGTCATTTCCTTCATGAAAGCTCGGCACATGGTCGAGAAAGGGTGTCTGTCTTATCTTTCTTATGTGCGAGACATCACCGCCAAGTCTCCTACCCTTGATTCAGTACCTATCGTTCGAGAGTTTTCGGATGTGTTTCCTTCAGATCTTCCAGGCATTCTTACAGATCGAGATATAGATTTATGCATTGATTTGGCTCCAGATACTCAGCCTATTTCTATTCCTCCTTATCGTATGGCTCCTAAAGAGCTAAAAGAGTTGAAAGAGCAGCTTGAGGAGTTGTTGGCAAAGGGGTTTATTAGGCCGAGCGTGTCGCCGTGGGGTGCTCCAGCACTATTTGTGAAGAATAAGGATGGGTCTATGCGGATGTGTATTGATTATCGCCAGTTAAATAAGGTGACTATCAAGAACAAGTATCCCCTGCCGCGCATTGAGGATTTGTTTGATCAGCTATAGGGTGCTCGTTTATTCTCTAAGATTGATCTGAGGTCAGGTTATCACCAGTTGAAGATTCGAGCTTCTGATGTCTCGAAGATTGCATTTCGCACCAGATATGGCCACTATGAGTTTTTAGTGATGTCCTTTGGCTTGACTAATGCCCCAACAGCATTTATGGACTTGATAAATAGGGTGTTCAGGCCGTATATTGACTCCTTCGTTATTGTTTTCATTGATGACATATTGATCTACTCCCTGAGCCTGGGAGAGCACAAACAGCATTTAAGAGTTATACTTCAGACCTTACGAGAGCAGAAGCTATATGCTAAATTCTCCAAGTGCGAGTTTTGGCTGGAGTCCGTGGCATTTCTGGGGCATGTGGTTTCAGGTGAGGGTATTAAGGTTGATCCACAAAAGATTGAGGCAGTTTAGAGTTTGCCACGTCCTATGTCAGCTTCACAGATCAGGAGTTCTTTGGGTTTAGCAGGTTATTACCGTCGATTCGTGGAGGGATTCTCTTCTATTGCCGCTCCACTGACTAGATTGACTCAGAAGAATGCTCCATTTCAGTGGTCCGACGATTGTGAGGCGAGCTTTCAGAAGCTCAAATCGTGATTGACTTCAGCACCAGTGTTATCATTGCCTTTTGAGTCTGGAGTGTATACAGTATATTGTGACACCTCGCGCGTTGGGTTGGGATGTGTATTGATGCAGGATGTCAAGGTTATTGCTTTTTCTTCGTGGCAGCTGAAGGTTCATGAAAAGAATTACCCTGTGCACGATTTGGAGTTGGCGACGATTGTTCATGCTTTGAAGATATGGCGACATTATTTGTACGGTGTATCTTGTGAGGTCTATACCGACCACCGCAGCCTGCAATACTTACTCAAGCAGAGGGACCTTAATTTGAGGCAGCGGAGGTGGCTTGAGTTGTTAAAAGACTATGATCTCACTATTTTGTATCACCCGGGCAAAGCAAATGTGGTAGCAGATGCCTTGAGCAGGCAGGCAGCTAGTATGGGTAGTTTGGCCTACATTGCAGTTGAAGAGAGATCTTTAGCCGGGGATATTCAGTCCTTGGCCAATCGCTTGGTGAGATTGGATCTTTCTGAGCCTCGTCGAGTTCTAGCTCATGTGTTTGCTCAGTTTTCATTATTGGGGGAGATTAAAGCTCGACAGTTTGATGATCCACGTCTAGCAGAGCTACGGGATACGGTGGTCAAGGGAAGTACTTTAGGCGAGGATGGTGTTCTGCGACTCCGGGGCCGATTGTGTGTTCCTAATGTTGATGGCCTGAGGGAGAGGATTCTAATAGAAGCTCACAGTTCTCAGTATTCTATCCACCCAGGAGCTACGAAGATGTACCGTGAATTGAAGCAGCACTACTGGTGGAGGCAGATGAGGAAAGACATTGTTCAGCATGTGGCTAGGTGTCTTAATTGTCAGCAGGTTAAGTACGAGCATCAGCGGCCAGGAGGCTTATTTCAGCAGATGCCCATTCCTCAGTGGAAATGGGAGCGTATCACGATGGACTTTGTGGTTGGGTTGCCTCGGACTTTGCGGAAGATTGATGCGGTTTGGGTCATTGTGGATAGACTGACCAAATCAACACATTTTATTCATGTGGCTACTACTTATACTACAGAGAGGCTGGCTCAGATTTACCTTCGTGAGGTAGTCCGGTTGCACTAGGGGTGTTCATTTGGATCGGATATCCGAAATCCAAACCGATCCATTCAATTTCGGATTTCGGATTTCGGATTGGACCGGATTTCGGATTGTGTTTATAAAAATTTCGGATTTCGGATTGGATTCGGATTGGTATATTTTAATTCGATCCGATCCGAAATTCGAAATTATTAGGCAATGTATAAATACTACACTTTAATTTCGGATAGTCAGTACTTTCTTTACATCTTCCTCCAAGTTATTACCTTTACAATTGCTAGAGTTAGCTATATTGGCACCATAGTACTCTCATAATTGTTTAAACATGAATTTTTCTTAATGCATTGCCTCTTTTACAAAGAAAATATACATATTAGTTTGCAACATTGTGACATTTACGATCCGAAATCCGATCCGATCAAACTTTAAAATCCGAATCCGATCCGATATAATTCGGATCGGATTCGGATTGCATTTTCTAGAATCCGAAATCCGAAATCCGAATCCGAAATGTGCTAAATCCGATCCAATCCGATCCGTGCACAACCCTAGGTTGCACGGTGTGCCGGTGTCTATAATTTCAGATCGGGGTCCTCAGTTCACTTCGCACTTCTGGAGAGCTTTGCACAGCGAGATGGGTACTCAAATAGACCTCAGTTCAGCATTTCACCCTCAGACTGATGGTCAGTCAGAGCGTACAGTTCGGATTTTGGAGGATATGCTCAGGGCTTACGTGATTGATTTCGGGGGTCAGTGGGATAAGTTCTTGCCCTTAGCAGAGTTTGCATACAATAATAGTTATCAGTCCAGCATCGAGATGGCTCTATTCGAGGCTTTATACGGTCAGCGATGTCGTTCTCCGATTGGGTGGTTTGAGCCTGGCGAGGCCAAACTATACGGTACAGATCTGGCCAGAGATGCCTTGGAAAAGGTAAAGATTATTCAAGAAAGGCTCTGTACAGCACAGTCTAGGTAGAAGAGCTACGCAGATCAGTGGGCACGTGATGTAGCATTCATGGAGGGAGATAAGGTTATGTTGAAGGTCTCGCGGATGAAGGGCATTATGAGATTCGGAAAGAAAGGAAAGTTGTGCCCCAGATTTATAGGTCCTTTCGAGGTGCTGAAGCGGGTTGGAGAGGTTGCTTATGAGCTTGCTTTGCCTCCAGCCTTATCAATAGTTCACCCAGTTTTTCATGTTTCCATGCTTCGTAGGTATCACGCCGACTTCTCACACATGGTTGATTACAACACTATTCAGTTAGATGAGAAGTTGGGCTACGAGGAGGAGCCAGTGGCTATTGTCGGTAGGCAGGACCGCTAGCTGAGGACTAAGACAATTTCTGCGATTAAGGTCCAGTGGAGGGGCCAACCAGTTGAGGAGGCGACTTGGGAGTCCGAGCAGGACATGCGGAGCAGATATCCACAGCTATTCAGCACTCCAGGTACGATTCTAGTCCCGTTCGAGGACGAACGTTTGTTTAAGAGGGGGAGAATGTAACGACCCAGCCGGTCGTTTTGCGTATTAAGATCCAGTTTCCTTAAATGAAACCTTCTATAGCGTCTATTCATGCTTTATGACTCGCGGGAGCGGGTGGTTCGGGATTTGGGGATGATTTGGATGGTTTAGGAACACTTGGTTCCTTAAGGCTGGCCTATTTGGCCAAGTATGTTCGGCTCGGGTTTCTGATGACCCGGGAGCATTTTGGCGCCCGAAATGGAAATCAGGATTTCCTTAAGTTTAGAATTTGGCCTGGAACGGGACTTAATGCTAGAATTCTAAAGTTCTTAAGTTTGAATAATTTGGTTTTGGGGTTAAATTTTGAGTTTCATTGTTGTTTTTCATGTTTCGGAAGTTCGAGTGAGTCTGTATCACGAATACAGACTTGCCGGCCTTTTGGATAGGGTCCCGGGGGGCTCGGGGGTGTTCTAGACCCCCGGGAGCTAAGTTAGAAAAACCAAAACAATCCCTGTCTGGTTTCCTTCTCTGCGATCGCAAAGGGATGATTGCGATCACAGAGAGGAATTTCTTCTGCGATCGCATAAGTCTCTCCCCCCACTCTCTGCGATCGTAGACCTCACTCCTGCGATCGCAGGCCCCACTATGCGATCGCATAGTGTTTTTGGGGGGCCAGGGCCATTTGTTCTCTGCGATCGCAGACCTCCAACCGCGACCGCAGTGGTCTGGCAGCTTGGTCTATGCGATCGCAGGCCTGATGCCGCGATCGCGGTGAAGGTTTTCCTGGGCAGTACTTAAATGTCCAATTACGGGTTTTCTTCTTCATTTTCAATACCCAACCTCCATTGAAGCTCTTCAAAGCTAGGGAAAAGCTGTCCAAGGTCAAGTTCCTCAAGGTTAGTGTAATTTCCTCTCTAAATTCATGGATTAATTATGGAATTCCAACTAGGTTACCTATTAAAATATCAAATCATGGGAAAATTGGGTAGAAAATTCTAGGGCTTTGATAATTAGTGAATTACTCCTTTTTAGCCATGAATTCCTAAATAAATTATGTAATTACGATCCTTAGGCTTCGGGTAATTCATTCCTTCAAGAATTTTCAAAATCCGAACGCGTGGGCTCGGGGTCGAAATTTCAAAAACCTTCAAGAATGCTAATTTTGGAATATCTTGTTAATTCTTATTCCTAGAGAATGAATTGACTCAATTATGCTATGCTTAGCTTGTGGAGAGTCGTCAGGAGTAGTTTCGGAAATTCGAGCGCATCTTTGATCCGGTCCTTGGTCCGAGGAGTGCTTTTATCAAGGTGAGTCTCCTTTCTAACCTCGTAAGAGGGAAATTGTCCCTCTAGGTAGCCTTGTTTGCTATGTGATCTTGTTTGGGGGATGCGTACGCACCGAGTGACAAGAGTCTGTACGTAGTGGCTATTACTATTTTGTCCGGGTAGCTAGGACACAACATGCTCATTGTTTTCCTCTGTTGTAGCATAGTTATGACTTGTATACTTGTGTGCTTGGTATAATTGTCTTTGAACGTTGTGATATTTGGCTTGATTTTAGGGTGATGAGAGGGCCACGGCAGATTGATAATTGACTACATTATGGGATCGGGCCGTACGCCACGGTAGATTGATAATTGACTATATTATGGGATCGGGCCGTACGCTACGGCAGATTCATAATTGACTACATTATGGGATCGGGTCGTACGCCACAGCAGATTGATGATTGATTATATTATGGGATAGGGTCGTACGCCACGGCGAGATTGAGACTACCAGGGTGGGATCGGGTCGTACGCCACGGCGAGATTGAGACTACCAGGGTGGGATCGGGCCGTACGCCACGGCGAGATTGAGACTACCAGGGTGGGATCGGGCCGTACGCCACGGCGAGATTGAGACTACCAGGGTGGGATCGGGCCGTACGCCATGACGAGATTGAGACTACCAGGGTGGGATCGGGTCGTACGCCATGGCGGATACCAAACTTGTTTGATTTTAGATTGTTATTTGATGCCGATTACTGATGTACTTGATTATTTGTTTTACTTGCCTGCATTTTCTTTACATCCTGCTTACTTTACGATTGTTGGACCTTAGTGAGTATCGAGTCGACGTCTCGTCACTACTACTTCGAGATTAGACGGGATACTCACTGGGTACATATTTATATATATGTACTCATGCTGCACTTTCTTTCCTTTTTCTGTACTTGACTGTACAGGTCCGGAGGCTGGTCCATCTGATTTTCAGGTTGGTGCCAGATACTGATAGCGTGGTCATACTTCATGGTGAGCTGCTTTCCTTACGACTTCCTAGCAGCGTACGGGAGTTTCTTTGTTATGTTCTCTGTCTATTTCACTCAGACCAAGACCATGTATATGTGGTAGTCATTGTATATTCAGTAGTTGCCCGTGACACTCGTGACACTAGTTCTTGGCACACACGCGGTATTTATATTTTTGGGGTTTTGGGATGTATATCTATATGTATGTTTTATTTCGGCTTTATACCTACTATGACTTTACTTTCACTCAAGGCTAGCATCATGTTAGTCATTATAAACTGGTAATCATTGACCTGTTGATCGAATGGGAAGGGTATCACCTAGTGAAAGTTATATCGGCTTGCCTAACCCCGTTGTTGGGCGCCATCGCGACCTGAATTAGGAATTTGGGTCGTGACAGATGAATTACGCCATGCATTTTGGAGATGATCCAATTGTCTTGTAGGATTTGACATTATTCTGTTTGTCTCAAGCATAGAGTATTCTGTTGGCCTATTGGTTTTTGTGCCTTATTCTGTTTGTCTCAAGCATAGAGTATTCTCTGCCACAGATTGTGTTCATCTGTGTGGCTAGTTTTCCTAGCATTCAGAGTAGAAACTGATTGACTGCTTATATAATTGCTGATAATGTGTACATGACAGCGCATCAGATGAATAGGGAGAATGTAACTATAGATTTCATATTCAATATCACATGGAACTTTCCTGTGGATACTGGAAATGCATCACACTTTTTTCGTTTGCATTTCTGTGACATTGTTAGTATGGCGCCTGACCAGTTGTACTTTTAATGTATAGCTCAACGGTTTCACAGCTTATAAAGACCTTGATTTGTCTTCCGTTACATTCTGTGGGCTTGCTACACCGTATTACATAGATGTTGTGGTGTACTCAGGCAGTTCAGGCGTTGTGCAAGTAAGCGTTGATCCTTCTAACCTAAGCAGTACTATGAGGAAGAATGCCATTCTGAATGGTGTTCAGATTATGAAAATGGTTAATTATGTGGCTTCAAAATCAGGTTCTAAGAAGAGAAATGTTTGGGTTATAGGACTATGAGGAACAATGCCATTCTGAATGGTGTTGAGATTATGAAAATGGTTAATTAGTGGCTTCAAAATCAGGTTCTAAGAAGAGAAATGTTTGGGTTATAGTGAGTTCTATTCTTGGAAGTTTTATTCTGTTGAGTGTGGTGATACTTGCTAAATGATCCTAATTTTGATACGGAGGCACAAGTGTTAATCCAGCTTGTTAATTTCCAAAAGTTTTTCATGATAGAACTCTTGGTAATTATATTTTCAATGATGGTGGGGTGATGTACTTGTTTTTCTTTCGAGCTATGGCTTAGTTTATCCTCTTGAAGAGTAATGACTTTATTTATCCTCTTTTGTAGGTGGAGTAAATCAAGAAATCGAAGAAGATGATGAAAGTGAAGAACTAGACCTTACTTGAGATGGATTTTGAATTGCTATAGATGAATGTTCTATAGGAATCTTTTGTTATCAACCTTTTTGAAACTAATTACTCTCTTGAAATGTATTAAACTTATGCATTTGGAGTAGAACATTTGCTTTATGGATACTATTTGCTTGATGGATAATTTATATTATTAAAAGTTTCATTTTATGATTTATTTAAATTTTAGTGTAATTATAATTTATTTTATATATATAAATATTTATTTATAATAGGGGTTATATTTTTGTTTCAACAGAAAGCCTACTAGAACCGTTGCAATAGGACACAAAATGGCGTTCCATCATACAATGCAGACTGTTGCGATAGGTCATATAAACCGTTCCATAATGATATATAAATTGTTCCCACACAAAATAAAACTGTTGCAATAGGGGTAAAGGAACCGTTGTTATATCCATAAATAACCGTAACAATAGCTTACAAAAGTGTTGCATTAAATAATATAGTAACGGTTAAGAACCGTTCCATATACACTATAGTAACGGTTTTAAACCGTTTCAATTGGAAAATATAACCGTTCCAACAGAGAAAGGGAAAACCATTGCGTTAGATGCATCTATAACCACGGAGATGCAAACCGTTACAAGAACCGTTCCCATAGGCCTATTGCCACGCGGGCTGATGGAACGATCTGTAAACCGTTCCCATATCTATATGGAAATGGTTAAACAGTCTATGGGAACGGTTTTCCAAGCGTTACCATAGGCCAATTTTTCAGTAGTGAAACTAATAGAGATAAAACTACTAGATAAATTAAAATAGATTAATAAAATTATAGAAAAATACCAATTTTCATATAACCTGATTTTGAAGGTGTATATGCAAATTAAAAAATAATTTGAGGAAAACATTGGGTATCAACACCACCAGCCCAGTTTCTTCTTGATCCTTATCTTCAGACTCGACCATTAGTCAACGGACCAATCCCATAGACAAGGCAGCGACGTTTCCCTTAGGCTTGCGAGTTATCTTCGCCGGCCTCTTCATTCCTGAGCCCAACAGACTCGGGGATTTTTTTCTTGTTTTCTCCTTAACCGGTTTGGGAGCTGGTGGTTGAGGGAGGACTTCCTCATCACCAGAAGGAGGCCTCATCGGGACATCCTTCCCCAGACCTGCAAAGAAAGGGAAACATGTTAGCTTAAGAAAGATTAAAATTGTTAACAAGTGAGAAGCAGAAGCTTACGGTGGTTGCGAGCCTCCCATCAACCTTTGGAAAGCTCTATCCAAGCCCGTTCAGAGTAGGTACTTTGAGACACTAGACTCTCGACCCACCTTTTTAATTCCGGAACCAGGTTCTACATTTGGGCCATAACTGCAATAACAAAATAAAAGTAAGCAAAGGTTGAAGGAAGTAAGAATGAAAAACAAGCACTCAGAGCAGAAACACGTATGATTAAAGTTCCACCTATTAGGGAACGACATATCTTCGGCAGGTATCAAGTACGATGTCCTTATTTCAGATAAACCTACCCATCCAGCCTCGATCACGGGTCTCGTCAAGGTTGGAGAATGGGGCTTTGTTGGTCCGACGAGTGAGCTTTATTAATCCTCGATAGATCCGGGACTGTAGAGGCGCATGAGATGGTCGGCGATAAAGGAGAATTCCTCGATCTTGTTGGTGAAGAAGCGGAGAATAACGACGATCCTCCAGAACGACGGGTGAATCTTGCCCAGCGTAAAATTATACCTTTTGTAGAAGGCGACTATTACAAGGTTCAATGGGCTAAACGTAAAGGGTAAGTGTAAACACTTAGATACTTCTCTACGTATGCGTGATCGATAACTCAGGAGAGGGAAAGACCACATCCATATTTACCTAGTTGCACTCGTCTTTAACCTGCAGGCCTTCGATGATAGTACACATGTACCTTGACATCGGTTCACACCGGCCTTCCACCGAAGGGGTCTTCTCCATCTTGAAGTCGGAAACCGTCGGGCACCCCGTCGGCATATTCCTCAAGGTGGGACTCTGCCGCAGCTGCATCGCCGGCAGAGCGCGATGAAAAAGGAGCCTCTTTTTGTTGAACTGTTTTAGAAGTCTTAGCCATTTGTGAAAAGTAGAAAACAAGGAAATTGGTTTAGGAAAATTAAGTATAAGAAGTGAGAAGCAATAATTCTTTGAGAGAAAAGGCAGGGAAGGTAATGATTGTAAAGGTTTGAATGAAGAAATATTCAGGGTGAAGGCGACGGTTCAGAGTCGTCTAGTGGCCGACCTGCGCCTGACAGGAATTTAATGCCTTGGTTATTGAACCAGCGAGACGTTTAGTTACTTACGCCATGATTGATCTGGTCAATGACATCATCAATCGAAAAGATGAAGCTCGAGAATTCATGTCACTTCTCATCATCTTATTTCTGAGAAATGAGGAGACTATCTGTATACGTTAAAAACCGGACTCGCTCCATTTTTTATGGTTGATCGAGACTGGGGCGGCAGGCCAAGGTTCAACCTCGATTTATATCACGTCGTCACATGAGGATATATTTCCGAGCTCGTGATTCGGTGACCAATCGAGATCGAGACCATCCGAGATCGAGACCGAGCAGGATAAAGATCGAGCAAGATCGAATGACGCCTACTAAGTCGGATAACAGAAAATGATATATCCATGACCGGCCAAGGGTCGTGGCAAAAATCTCGACACGTACCAACCCAAGACCGGTTGATTAGCCAATTAGGAGATCTTTTTCTGTATTTAGAATTGTACCATATGTAGAACTCCTCTACTATATAAAGGGGGGTTCTAATCATATTGTAAACATCATATTCACTCTTAACAAAACAACATATTACATTTTAACTCTTAAGGTCTCTTACTCAGTTGTTCAGTTCTTATTCTTCAATAATATACTCTGTTTGTTCGAGGGCGGCCTAGCTCGAGAGCCAAAGCTGCACATTATTGGTTTGCTTTATTTTTGTGGTTACTTTCTAATATCAATTTTCATAACTTCTGAGTTTCTGGCAAGTGAAATTACATATCCTTAAAACCACCTATAAATTTAATTGTTATCCAATTTTAAGGGCAAACAAATATGGTGAAAGATATTTGGATGGTATTTGTGGTTTCGGATAATGATTTATTTAGATGGTAGCACGCTAAAATTATAAAAGAAAATGTCACGACCCAAAACCTAACGGCGAGGTTAGGCAAGCCAACGTACAACTATAACAATAAAAGTGCGGAATATAATCAACGGGATGGGGTAAGGCCGTAGAAACAAGCTGAGCCACAACTAGGCCCAATATATACAACCCCAAATTACCAACATAACTACTACAAGTGTGTGCCAGGACTAGTGTCACAGTGTCAACGGGAGGCTACATAGATACAACAACTGAAATATATATACAAAACAAAATACAAGCCGCAGTCTGAAACAAAATACTTAGCAAAATGAAACTAGAAGGCTCCAGAGGTGCTATCAGGATGACGCCAAGAAGACAGCTCACC
>ML268229.1:0-12500 GCA_005239495.1 Nicotiana undulata | reverse complement strand
ATAATTATGTGAAAACCGTGTTACCGGGCCCGTATTATGGTTCCGGAGCCCGGAACAGGTTTATTATATGTTATGTGAGTTATGTGTGAAATTTGGTGTAAAACGGACTTGAAACGACGTGTTTCGGATCAAAAATGGGAAATTTAGAAGTTTATGAAGTTTGAGAAAATTCTATAGATTTTGGAATTTAATTCATTGTTTTTTATGTTGTTTTGGTGGTTTAATTACTTGAATAAGTATGTTTGGTGATATGGGAGTTGTGTGTGTTTTTGGTTTTGGGTCCCGAGGGCTCGGGTGAGTTTCGGGTAGCTATCGGAGTGTGCAAAGTGGATAAATCTGGTGTTTTTGATGATTTGCTGGTGTCTGGTGTAATACCCTTCGCAAACGCGGCCAAGGGCTCACGAACGCGAAGGATAATTATTATGGCCTGGGATTTTACTCTATGCGAACGCGTAGAGAGAGACGCGAACGCGGAGCACTGGACAGTGCTTCTACGCGAACGCGTCCCCAGGGGTGCGAACGCGTAGTGTTAGGATGGGGTCTGGGGGGCTGGATAGTTTGCTCTTCGCGAACGCGGCCCTATGCTCGCGAACGCGTAGGCCAGTGGAGTCAAACCTACGCGAACGCGGCCAAGGACTCGTGAACGCGTAGGTCAGGTTAGTCAACCCTTCGCGAACGCGGCCAGGGGCCCGCGAACGCGAAGGGTATTTTTGCCCAGTTATTAAAATACCCCAAAAACAGAATACCATACGGGATTTTCATAATTTTCACTTCCTTCTTCTTCTCCAAGCCCCATTGAAGACCTCCAAGCCATTTTCTCCTCCATAACCATTTGGGTAAGTGTTCCTAACACCAATTTCTTCCATTTTCCCTCCCTAATCACTAGAACCTAGGTCTAAAATCATGAAAACAAGGTAGAAATTAGGTTTTTTTTGGTAGAGATAGGTTTATGGAATTTTTGGGAATTCAACCTCGTTTTGGGGTCGGATTATAAAGCAAATTGTATATTCGGGCTCGTGGGGTTATGGGTGATAGGGTTTTGGTCCGAGCCTCGTGTTTAGACCAAGCGGGCCCGGGAATTTTAGTGTTTTTGGAAGAATAGTAGAAAATGTATAATTTGGCTTCGGAATTGGTTTATTGAGTATTTATTGATGTTAATAAATCCATTATGTCTAGATATTATCGATTCAGAGTTGGATTCGAGAGGGAAGGCTGTGATTGAGGCTTGACTTGCATTTTTGGAGCCGAGGTAAGTGTTTGGCCTAACCTTAGCTTGAGGGATTAGGTATAAAGTCTTATTTGCTATGTGTAATTCACGTCCAACGTATAGGCGGGGTGACGAGTGCCTATATGTTGCGGTCAAGCATGCCCGTGAGTCAATTGTGATGAATCATACCGTGTTCTTAATATTCTCTGTACTATGAGTAATTGGTGATTTAGAAGTGATACCTTGATGTTGTTTCATGACATGGGGAGTTATTGTGTTATTTGTTTCAGTTGAGGCTTTTACTGTTGAAATTGCATTTCTGATGCGGGGTTGGTTATAGCTGAGTCCCTTGCCGGGACGATAGAATTTTATTGAGTATTTCCACACACTTGAGACTCCTTATTGTTGATTTTCACATTATATTGTTGCTTTTTATTATTTATCGCACGAGGGGACATGACGTGCTTAGCGTTTATTATTTATCGCACGAGGGGACATGCTGTGTTGATCGCTTATTATTTATTGCACGAGGGGACATGCCGTGCCGATTGTTTGTTATTTATCACACGAGGGGACATGCCGTGTTGATCGTTGATTATTTGTTGCACTAGGGGACATTCCGTGCCGAGTGTTACTATTTATGCACGAGGGGACATTCTGTGCCGAGTGATTGTGAGATTATGCACAAGGGGACATGTCGTGCCTTTTACTGTTCATTATCTGTCCTGAGATGTTAAATTCCGGCTTTTACTTTTACACTTCAGTTATTACCCTGTTCTACTGTGCTAGCATTTTGTTGCCCCTTTTACCCCCAGCATGTTCTCCCCGTACATGTCTTACTTGCTTATTTCCGTCGATACTTTCCTGTTATCATATAGAATTGCACAGGTACATATATATTGATGTCGGTCCTAGCCTCGTCACTACTTCGCCGAGGTTAGGCTCGGCACTTACTCAGTACATGAGGTCGGTTGTACTGATGCTACACCTGCACTTCTTTATGTTGTGCAGACTACGCAGCCGGACCCGGTGGTCACTGACGGTCGGGGCATTCCATCAGTTCATATCGGAGACATCGAGGTAGACCCGCAGACGTCCGTGGGCCTTGGCGTCACTGTCTACCCTTCACTTTCAGCTCTGTCTTATCTTATAGTTCAAAGACAGTCATATGTACTTATTTTCAGACCTTTGTTTTAGTAATCTCTTAGACAGTTCGTGAGTATGTGGCACCCGTTCTGGGTATTGTATACGGGTTTTATTTCGAAGTTGCTATATTATTTTTGGTATTGTTACCCTTCATATTGTTGACCATTGATGCCTTAGTTATCTTGTTCGTTTTAGTTGTTAATGAGTTTTATTTAGTTCAAACATTGGCTTGTCTAGCGGGTTCAACGTTAGACGCAGTCATGGCCCGAAGGTGGGATTTTGGGTCGTGACACAAATAATTTTTACTTTATTTTATATAATTACATTAGTATTTTTAAAGCTATTTGTACAATTTTGCAGTAATAGCCCATACTCATACATAAATGCTCTTTATTTATATTATTTGTGTCAAAATAGCATTTTTGTATTTTTATAATACTGAGTTATTATTTTTAATCATTTTAGTGCATAAATAATATTTTTATTTATTTATTAAGTATTTTTTATAAATTATATTTTGACAAATTTTGTGTATTTAAATAGTAGCCCAGCTTTAAACTAATTTTCGGACCAAAATTGGCCCAGTATCCTTAGCCCAATAGTTCCCACCCCAAAGCCAAACGACACTTTAATAGACTCGGTCAGTACCCGTTTTTATGACCCGCCCGTTCATTTTAAATATTAGTCGTTGATCTCTCAAGATCAACGGCCCTCGCTCACTCTCCCTCTTAATTAATCAAACCTGCCCCAAAACCCTATCATTTCCTCTAAGACGCCGCCCCTAAATCCTCTCTTCTACTCTCCTCAGAAACCCTAGCAGCCCTCTCAATCTTCTCCAAATCCGTCTCAATTATGGATTCTTTCCATGATTTTCTTGTCTTTTATGTGTTATCTCAATATTACCTGCAAGACTATGGTATCATTTAGTACTTGCCTAAACATGGCAAGTACCATCTCTCATATTCGGGCCATTCAACTTCAATCGCTAGGATCTGGAGAATATCTCATCCATATACATGGAAGAATCGTTAACTTCTCATACCAGTGGACGAATTCTCAAATGTTGAACCCAAATTAGGGTTTGATTTTCGATTTCTTTCCTTTACTGGTTGCTTTATGATTGTATGTATGTTTTTCCTTTCTTTGTTCATATTTGATTGATTTATTTATTTATTTACTCGGTTGATTTAACGACTATATAGACCCCTCCCCATTCCCTATTGAGACAAAAATTTAATCGCTAAATTACTAAAAATTGAATCTATTACTTTATTGTTCTCTCATTCTCTTGTTCTATACCTTGATTCTTGGCCGGCTGAAAGCCAAGGCCATCAGGATTCGATTTTTCAACCTTTTCTTGGTGCGAGCACTGCCCGGGGTTCCTTTGAATCCCTTGGGAACCTTGATGCACTAAGATTATGGGTTCTTTATCTTTGTTGATATTTAGAATATTGTGGAATTTGTTCTTTCTTGTTGTCCGTTTAACTGGTAAGCCGTTTGGCTTTTGCAATTTTGTTCTTATGTGTTTATGATTTGCATATTCTTACCTCTGAAATTCATGGCTTTACGTGTCTCTAGGGTACTTCTGTGCACAACCTTGTTAGTTTTGCACTTTTTTTTAGCCTCTTTAGCATTTAATTACCTAAAGTTATCGTTTCTGAGATATGCTATTAGAATATGCTTCACCTGAATGATTTAAACCCCCTTAAGTTCATATTAGCCTAATGTGTTGATACTTGAATGTCTACATTTGCTATTTGACATGAGCTTGCTTACCCACTCTATTCTGAATCCCTGTAACGGCTGACTTGCATTTGTAATGTGTTCTAATCTATGTTAAGACCTTCACTATCGGCTATGACTTGCTCTCCTATTAATGTGTTCCTCAGCATGTCTTTGGTTTGCATGATTATGTAGCCTTAGTTATCATTTGGGACCTTTGGAATAGATATCTTAATTTATGTTTGCCTACCATGTTTAATACTGTTGTGCTTCATAATGTAAGTTAACATGTATGTCCTTGATATTGTGATGGACACTTAGCAGAATTTGGACCCTTGTACTTTAAACCTTCTAAGTTAGTGCTCTACCGAGACTTGATTGGCATTATGCACCTTTATTTACTAATATTGTAATCTCAGGGAACTTGTTTCTCACCTAACTCTTTCAATGTGTTACTTCTTGCTAAGTATTTGAACCTATAATATCAACCTGCCTCTAAGTCTTTTTGACCTTCTTAACTAGCATATTCTGTGTTTAGACAACTTTGCTATGTCTGCTTTTCTAAAATACAAGTATATCTCTTCATATTCTGTCCCTTAATCATTGTTCTCACTCTCTTTTGTTACCTATATTACTCTAAATCTATCACCCTTGGCCGGCTGAAAGCCAAGGCCACTAAGGCTCTCTCTATTGACCTTCCTAGCGTGAGCACTGCTCGGGGTCCATTCAAGACCCTTGTGAACTCTGACACACTAGGACTTGAGGTTCTTTGGCCACTCTCCTTGCTATTGAGATTTGAGTTATCTCTAACACTCAGTTCTTTCCTCATTCTATCTACTGAATACGCAAGTGGTTTGTTTAAGTGATTCAATGTCAGGATCATATATGGTTGTTTGGTTTGATTTGAGTTCTTGTATGGTTTATGGGCTATGCTGATGAATATAGTCCTCTGTTGGAATCTGGGTATGCTATGTGTGAAGAAAGAGTTTTTGAAGGCCCATGCAATGCTGGGTATTTCCTTTTGGGCCTTCTATGGGCCTACTGTTATAGCTTGTATAATATTTTATGATTACATTCATTACTGGGTCTGTAATAATATTGTAATAAATAATTGAGGTGTTAGTGAACTTGGGGAAACGGGTATACTTAATGTTTGCATTAAAGGGTAGAAAAGCATGCCTTTAAGATTCGCATGATCTACCTATTATTTTATCTAACCTGTCATATATGTTATTCGATCTCCATGTACACTAGTAGAAATCATGCCATTAGGAGAATTACACACTCATACAACTTGTGCTTTAATAATTTCTATGACTACTGTTATGTGTTACTAGATAGCATGCCTATAAGAAACAAATGTCAATAAACATTCTTTCGATTTGTATAACTTCAGCATATTCATTATATGCCTTGCCTATAGGATTATACTAGCTTATGTTCTACTAATTTTCACCTAGAAATCATTTCCACAGGACCTTAATCAACCAATTAGATATTGTTATTGTTATCATATTGTTCCGCCTAGATAACATGCTTATAGGGGTAAAGTGTTATAAAATCAAGTTCGAGTGTCAATTGCTAGAGATCATGCCTATAGGACACTGTCACTCGCTTAATTTCGTTTATGAGATCAACTTGTCAAAGCTTGTCTCTCAAAATTGTTTTCATTGTTTAGCTACACCACTATTATAAATCATGCTTATAGGACAATGTCACTTTTCTAAAACTGGTATCCATAAAACCTGTGTTAACAACTCTAAAGTTCGTAAATGGTCTACTACCTCCTCACTAAGAGTAATAATGTTATATATGCGATATTGGAATTCAGAGTCACGTAGAAACCATGTCTGTAAGGCTTAATGACTTTAAGTTTCCCCAATTTTGAAATTGTTTAATGATTAATGCGAAAAATCTGTTTGCGTGCATTTATTGTCTAAGTGTGGGGGATAACATGTGCCCTTGATTGCCCTTACATGAAGTCAAACTTGTTTTGTATGTCGCCTAGTTTTATCATTTTGAGCAGCCTAGGCAAAGTCTAGAACCACCCAAATAGAGGTCCAATGCCTCCTGGACCATAGGCATGGGACGGGTGGCGCACGCATAGGATACGACTTAGAATTGAATTATAGCGTATTTAGGTAAATACCTTTAACATAGTAATCGGGTAGCAGGAGATGATAGTCTGTGCCCGCTGAATAATATGAGTAACTCCCCATCTCAAGGGAGTTGCGAAGTATTATTTATGTTGCATGGGGTGCTCCGNCCCCCCCCCCCCCCCCCTCACTTCTTTATGCATTTAGTCATCCAATACATATTGTTATAGTTATAGCCTTATAATCTGCATTTCTCATTGTGTTATAATAAAATCATTGGACTCGTACTCCCTTTATAATCCACATAGTCTTAAGTTTGTTTGGTGCCCACAGTTGTGGACCTCGAAGAGTGCCTAACACCTTCTCCTTGAGGTAATTTGAGCCCTTACCCGATCTTTGGTGGCGTTTACTAGTCAAGTAGAGTTATCTGCATAATAGGTTCCCTAACACATCTCAAAAACCGTTAGATGGAGACTCTTCTTCTTTTAGCACTCTATCTCCCCTCCAAAAGAATTGTCATAACGTCGAAACCCACTTTCACGAGAAAACGGGGCGCGACAGGGATGAGTTCTCAAAGATGTTTATGAGGGCCGGAGTCATAGGGATGCATGGCGTGCAAAGTTTGAGAAGTTGCGTCAGGGTTTTGTGACCCTATTGGAGTATGCAATCCGGTTCAACAATTTTTCCAGGCATGCACCAACATTGTTACAGAGCGAGTTTGTCGATTTATCGAGGGACTCAACCCTAGTATCAGATTTAGCATGGCTCGAGAGTTGGAGATGGACATCCTATACCAGCAGGTAGTGGAGTTCGCTCAAATATTGAAGGGTATGTGGGCCTAGGAGAGATAGGAGAGGAAGGCAGAGAGGCCTCGAGATACTGACACGTATAGTGGTGCCCGTAACCCACTTGCAGCCCGTCATGGTAGGGGCTATGTGAGCCACCCTATTTATTTTGAACTTCTAGCTTCTAGCGGTATTCCAAGCACTCCCAGGACTCAGGTTCCCCATTATACACCACCATTATCTAGTGAACCTCCTGCACGGGGTGCTTTTAGTAGTCAGTCCAGCCGATCAGGCCCGGGCCAGTTCCAGCAGCCACGTCCTTCGAGGGCTTGTTTTGAGTGTGGTTCCACTCGTCATATAGTGAGGGACTGCCCCCCAGACTCAAGAGGGGTTCACCTTCACAAACTACCCATGCCCCACATATTCCATAGGGCCCTCGGGCTTCTCAGCCCATGGTTACCGCACCAGTTGCCACTCCACCTGCACATCCAGCCAATGGCGGAGGTCGGACAGGTAGAGGTTGCCCTAGAGGGAGAGGTCAGGAAAGATATTATGCTCTTCCTGCTAGTACAGGGGCGGTTGCATCCGACTCAGTTATCACATGTATTGTTCCGGTTTATCATGGAGATATATCGGTCTTATTTGATCTAGCTCCATTTGTTCCTATGTATCGTCTTATTTTGCTCCAAATTTGGGTTTATCTGTGATTCTTTGAGTTCTTCTGTCTAAGTGTCAGCGCATGAGGAATATTCCATTGTTGTTGACCATGTGCATTGATCATGTTTAGTTGTTCTTTGTGGTATTGATACCAGGGCTGATCTATTGTTGCTCAGTATGGTAGATGTAACGACCCGGTAGATTGTTTTGAGAGTTAGTGCCCCGATCCCCTAATAACTGCATTCCCCATACCTATTTCTGCTTTTGAGACTTGTCGGAATGTTTAGTTGTGAATTTCGGAGAGTTTTGGGACACATAGTCCCTATATATGAGTTTAAGCTTTAGAAATCGGACCGTAGTTGGAACTGTGTGAAGACGGATCCGAAATGGAAATATGCCGACTCTATTAGCTCCGTTGGGTGATTTCAGGGTTAGGACGCGTGTCCGAAATATGTTTTCGAGGTCTGTAGTAGATTTAGGCTTGAATTGGCGAAAGTTAGAATTTCGGCGATTTCGGTCGATAGGTGAAATTTAATATCGGGCTCGGAATAAAATTCTGAGAGTGGATGTAGGATGGTAGTGTCATTTATAACCTGTGTGTAAAATTTGAAGTCATTCAGACTAGTTTTGACGTGTTTCGGCATCGGTTGTGGATTTTGGAAATTTCATAAGTTCTTAGGCTTGAATCCATGCATAATTGGTGATTCTGATGTTATGTGATGTGTTTTGAAGGCTCGACTAAGTTTGGATAAGGTATTAGGACTGGTTGGTAAGTTTGGTTGAGGTCCTGGGGGCCTCAGGTGTGTTTCAGATGCTCAAATGGGCATTTTTAGCCTTGTGTGATTGCTGGTTTTGCTGGTGTAATTGCAACATGTCATGACCCAATTTCGGAGTCGTGATAGCGCCTGTCGTGAAACCAGGCCAGCCACCTATTGTAACTAATCCTAAACCGCTCAACTGCCTGAAGTCGAATATAATAAAGATTTGTATTTAAAAGAAACTTATGAAACCAAAAACCCGAAATCTACAACTCCCGGATCCGGTGTCACACAGTCATGAGCTGCTAATACATATTACAACCCGAAAAGAAATGATCAAAATAGTCTGAAAATAAATACGACAGGTCGAAAAGGAAAGAGAATGACGAGATCACGGTCGCTAGTTGCTACCTCGTCAACTCCGATGAAACTGCTGCTACTCACAGACCAGAGCTGGATCTCAATGTACCTGGATCTGCACACAAGGTGTAGGGTATAACGTGAGTACACCAACTCAATAAGTAACGAAAACAACCTATGGGCTGAGAGATAGTGACGGACTAAACCTCCGATAATTTGAACAACAGCATATAGTTTGAACATGACAGTAATATAGTAGAAAGTAAGAGAAATGCACTGAGTTATGTCTGTAAACTTGCATAAGTTCGTGAGACATCAGGAATGCTATGTATAAAGTATCCACTCGCATGAGGAAGTCCACTCAGTACTCGAATTGGCCATCAGGCCCAGGGAAAATCCATCCCAGAATATGGATAAACACAGTGACATAGTCACTCAGTACTGAGGAAAGGGTCAATCCAGCACCACGGAGAAGATCCATCTCTGGAACAAGACACCACAGAGAAGATCCATCTCCGGAACATATCACTCGGACAAAATCCATGTCCAGGGAAGATCCATCCCTCAATATCTGTGCTCACTGGGGGTGTAAAGTCTATGGAGGGGCTCCTATAAGCCCAAGCGCTATATCAAACCAATGAAGATATGATTCAAGGATCGTTGCGGTGTGCAGTCCGATCTCATAACTATCTCAAAAATCTGGCTCTAGGCCTCACTCAGTCAATACTTTCAAGTCTCACTCACAATGCACTCAAATATGTATATTTCAGCCCAAACAATGATAATGCAATATAACTAACAAATACTAAGACTGGGCATTAAGATGTATGCTACAACAGAACTGGGTGCATGATAGTAAATAACTACAGATAGAGATATCAACAATTGACTGTTTCAGTCTAAACACATTGGCATGAAGCCTTAGCAATTACACTTACCATGATTTCTAATATGTTCAAGGAAATCTCCACCTTCGCAGTACAAGTATCAGTGTGAAACAGCCATTAGACAATGCCATGGGATGAGCCAGGCTACAAACTTTTGGTGAACACCCGCATGCCCGTCACTTGGCAAGTGCGTCACCTTAATTAACATCAATTATCAGATAATTTGGGGTTCCGAACCCTCAATTCCAAGGTTGAAGACGTTACTTACCTCAAAACCGGCTAAAACACTACTCCGCAGTGCCCTTGCCTCGAAATTCAGCCTCCGAGTGCTCCAAATCTACCAACAATCAGACGTATATCATTATAATATGCTAAAGAATGAATCTCAATCAAAATCTATCAAAAATACTCAAAATCCCGAAATTGATCAAACCCGGCCCCCCGGGCCCACGTCTTGGAACTCAATAAAATTTACACCACAAGAAACCTCATCCTCCCACGAGTCCATACATACCAAGAACACAGAAATCGGAGTCCAAATGACCCCTCAAATCCCCATTTCAAATCCTCTTAATCCCAAGCCCTAACTACCCATTTTCACTGATTTTTACCCAAATTTCCCATCATTAATCCGACCTTTAATCATGCATTAACGAGTTTAGAGTCCAAAAATCTTACCTCCACGAAGCACTATCGAATTCCCTCTTCAAAAACCCTTCAAAAGCTTCAAACCCGGATGAAATATTGAGAAAGATGGCTAAAATTCGCGAAGGCTGGTTTTTATACTTCCTATCCAGGGATCTCGCACCTGCGGTTACGCAGGTGCGATCCTCCTTCCGCACCTGCGATCTCCCCTGGAACCTCCCAAATCCGCACCTGCGATCCATCTTCCGCGCCTGCAACCTCGCAGGTGCGACAAATTCCTTGCTCCTGCGAACCACTCCCCACTCAGCCAAATCTCGCACCTGCTGAGCCCAGTCCGCTTCTGCGGAACCGCACCTGCGGCTCCCTTTCCGCAGGTGCGAAAACACCAGCAACGACAACCTGCAGAATCACTAAAGTCACTCCAAGCTTCCCGTTAACCACCAAAAACAATCTCGAGCCCCTCGGGACCTCAACCAAACATACCAACGCATAATGTATGACCATTCAAACTTAGTCGAGCCTTCGAAACACCCAAAAACAACATCAAAACTCCAAATCTCATCGAATTCAAGCCTATGAACATTGAAACTTTTAAATTCCACCAACGATGCCGAAACTACCCAAAACAACTCCGATTGACCTGAAATTTTGCAGACATATCCAAAATGACCATACGAACCTGTCCAACTGTCAGAATTCCATTCCGGCTCCGATAGCCTATTTTCCACTGTCGACTGGAAATCGCCAAAAACTAACTTTCGCCAATTCAAGCCTAATTCTACACCGGACATCACAAAAATATTCCGAACACACTCCTAAGTCCCAAATCACCTAACGAAGCTATCCAAACCATAAATCGGCATTCCGGGGTCGTTTACCAATAAGTCAACTCTCAGTTGATTTTTCCCATTTTAAGGCTATTTTTAAAGGCTGAATGACTAAACTCTCACTACAACCATTCTGATTTCAAGCCTACCAACTCTAACACATCAATAACACTATAACCAATCTATAACAAGTCCATAACAACAATTATAATGCAGTTTCTACGTAACGACAGATCGGGTCATTACATTCTCCCCCTCTTAAACAAATGTTCGTCCTCGAACGGGTCTAGAAACATACCTGGAGTCTCAAACAAGTGAGGATATTTGTTCTGCATCTCCCGCTCGGTCTCCCAAGTAGCATCCTCCACTGGCTGACCTCTCCACTGCACCTTCACTGATGCTATCTCCTTAGATCTCAGCCTTCTGACCTCACGAGCCAAAATTGCTACTGGATCCACCTCATATGACATATCCCCCTCGAGCTGAATTGTGTTGAAGTCTAACACATGAGACGGGCAACATATTTTCTGAGCATCGACACATGAAACACCGGATGAACACTCGACAAGCTGGGTGGCAAAGCAAGTCCATAAGCCACCTCTCCAACCTTCTGAAGCACCTCAAAAGGACCAATGAACCGGAGACTAAGCGTTCCCCTCTTACCGAACCTCATAACACCCTTCATGGGTGACACGTTCAGCAGTACCTTATCACCCTCCATGAAAGACACGTCCCGAACCTTCCGGTCTGCATAGCTCTTCTGTCTGGACTGAGCCATGCGAAGTCGCTCCTGAATCAACTTCACCCTTTTCCAATGCATCCTGAACCAAATCTGGGCCTAATAGCCTAGCCTCGCCAGGCTCGAACCAACCAACCGGAGATCTACACCTCCTACCATATAAAGCCTCATACGGCGCCATCTGAATGTTGGACTGGTAGTTGTTATTATATGCAAACTCTGCTTGTGGTAGGAACTGATCCCACGAGCCACCAAAATCAATCACACGGGAACGCAACATGTCCTCCAAGATCTGAATAGTCCTCTCTGACTCCCCGTCGGTCTGAGGATGGAACGATGTGCTCAACTCTACCTGCGTACCCATACCTCTCTGCATGGCCCTCCAAAATTGAGATGTGAACTGAGTACCTCTGTCAGAAATAATAGAAACTAAAACCCCATGCAACCGGACAATCTATCTGATGTAGATACCAGCTAACATTTCTGAAGTATAAGTAGTACTGACAGGAATGAAGTGCGCGGACTTGGTCAGTCGATCCACAACGACCCAAATAGCATCAAATCCCTTCGAAGCCTGTGGAAGCCCAACTACAAGTTCCATGGTGATTCTGTCACGACCCAAATTTTCCCTCTGTTGGGTATCGTGATGGCACCTAGTCCTAGAGACTAGG